>CM040621.1:19323684-19520556 GCA_022817965.1 Solanum lycopersicoides
ATGGTTCGGGAGATTCAGCGGCTATCCAGCCTTGGAGTCGTCTGGCTAATTCAGAAGATAGTGGAGTTTCTATTCGAGAGGTTGCTGAGTCCTCATCATAGATGAGGTAAAGAGACACCAGTACGAGACCCTATTCTGGCACAGTTAGAGATGCAGCTCTTCAAAAGGAAAAGACCCCATTTAAGGTTACACCTGACGGAGTGTTACGATATGAAGGCAGATTGTGTGTACCTGATATTGTGGGCTACGACGGCAGGTTATGGGAGAGGCACACTCTGCCCGTTATTCTATTCACTCAGGGTCAACGAAAATGTATCATGACCTCAGATGCTTATACTGGTGGGATGGCATGAAAAGGACATAGCGGAGTTTGTTGCTCTAGTGCCCGAATTGTCAACAAGTCAGATCGAACATCAAAAGCCTGGTGGATTATTACAGGAGATAGAGATCCGACTTGGAAATGGTAGATGATTAATAGGACTTCATTACAGGCTTACCTCGCACTCAACGGAAGTATGACTCTATATGGGTTATTGTAGATAGGCTGACGAAATCGGCCCATTTTCTTCCAGTCAGGACTACTTATTCGGCTGAAGATTATGCGAGGTTATATGTCAGGGAGATAGTGAGACTTCATGGAGTTCCCACGTCTATTATATCAGACAGAGGAGCTCAATTTACAGCCAACTTTTGGGAGATTTTTCAGAAGGGAGGGACATGAGGTGAAGGTGAACCTTAGCCACAACATTTCACCCTCAGACTGATGGGCAAGCTGAGCGTACTATTCAGACATTAGAAGATATGTTGCGGGCCTGTATTATTGACTTCAAAGGTAGCTGGGATGACTTGCGCTCATTGAGTTTGCCTATAATAATAGCTACCATTCTAGTGATAGAGCACGGAGCGCCTTATATGGGAGGAAGTGCAGGTCACCTATTGGTTGGTTCGATGTTGGCGAGACTAAGTTAATAGGCCCGGATATGATTCAGCAAGCTGTTGACAAGGTGAAGCTTATTCAGGAAAGATTATTAGCAGCCCAGAGTCGACAGAAGTCATATGCAGATAATCGGCGTCGAGATTTGGAGTTTCAGATTGGTGACTGGGTATTCCTGAAGGTATCACCCATGAAGGGTGTGATGAGATTCGGAAGAAAGGGGAAGCTCAGTCCGAGATATATTGGGCCTTATCAGATCGTTCGTAGGATAGGCAAGGTTTCCTATGAGTTGGATCTACCATCTGATTTGGAGGCGGTACATCCAGTCTTCCATGTATCGATGCTACGTAAATGTATTGGTGATCCTTCTAGAGTATTCCCTGTAGATGATGTTCAGGTAACAAAGGAGTTGTCATATGAGGAGAAACCCGTAGCTATACTTGATCGCCAGGTTAGAAGGTTACGTACTAAGGATGTGGCTTCCGTCAAAGTGTTGTGGCGAAATAATAATAGGGAGGGGATGACTTGGGAAGCGGAAGACGAAATGAAGAATAAGTATCCTTACTTGTTCCCCGTACCTGCAAGTAATTCACTTCCTAGCTTGACTATATTGATTGATAAACGAGATTATGTAGTAAGTTGTGACTCTGTGAGGCATCTGTAAGTTACGGAATGCAGGTTGATAGGTATAACTGTTAGAGAGACCTCGCTGGAATTTTTTGTAAGACGCTAACTTAACATTCGAGGACGAATGTTCCTAAGGGGGGAAGGATGTTACGCCTCGTATTTTTATACGTAGTGCGCGTCATGAGCTAGTCGATGTAAGTCCGGGGAATGAGATTTTACTTTAAGTTCCAAGTGATTAAAGAAATATTAGGCAAGGATGTTAATTCCAAATGTGATATTAAGTATGATTTGGCTAATGTAAGTGTCATTAACATTAAGTGAGGGATTAATTAGTGGCTGATTAGGATTAAATTAATCAAGTGGGCCCCACCACTCAAGGCAAATTAAAAGAAATCAGATTGGGAGCTGGCCCTTAGTGGGGCACGTGTAGAGAGGGGTTGCCTCCACTTCATATAATGAATGAGGTGGTGAAATGCATTGCAAACATATCATCTTCTTCACCACTTAGCTTTAGCAGCCATGGAAATGGAGAAAACCAACCATGCAACTCTCGGCCAACAGCTACAAAAGAATTTGGTTAGTAATCTCTTTGCTTGGTGTGTTAATTCCTTAGAATGCCATTGTTAATTAGCCATTAATGTTAAGAAGGGGGCGTGACCAGTAGCTTAGGAAATTTGTTTTAGTTATTGAATGTGCTAAGTATGAACGGAAACCATAATCGGATTATTAGTGGTGTCGTGTTAGTGTTTGGGCTGTTTTGATTAAAGCAAACTGCGGGAAATTCTGTTTTGGCGTTATGTATATGTTAATGTGATTATGGGTATATACTCCAAGGGATGAATACGATAAGGTAGATGTGTTGCGAATTATAAAACGAGTTATCGCTCGGTGTGTCGTTGTTTCGTTACTATGGTTGCCGAGACGGAACTGTTTTTTTTTGGGGGGGGGGCTGTTTAATATGATTCGTTGGGTTATATGTGTTATTGGTATTGCTGTGGATAATTTGGGGGGTTGTCAGATTGGGACGAAGTAAGGAAAATAGGGGAAGTGCTGCCGGATTTTCGTTAGATTATTAGCTAGCTTACAATAAGTAGTAAAGCGCGACGTCTATCTCATTGCGGCACGATTGTTGCTTGTTATAGATTAATAGCTTGGGCAATAAATATTGGACGTGCGGCTCGACTATACGGTATGTAACGCTATCCTTTCTTTCTTTGTTTGGCATGACTTTTAAAAATGAGCGAATGACGGACAGGTTTGATACTTACTTCTAGAGCGTCTAGGTGACGTATATTCTTGCTTCCAACAAACTATTCCTCTATATATCGGCTATGTCTAAGGCTATGGTGATTTCTCATATCTATGGTAGTGCTTCTTAGAGTCATTGAGATTTTACGTTTTCATATCGTATTAAAGGTTCATAATCTTGATAAAACGTTAATATTTGGTAATACTCCTTGCTGGTTCACGTTGATTGTTCTATTGAGTTATAAGAAATGATTTTAATTGCATATGGTTGCTCATAATGTTCTGCTCGTGCATAGAGTCATTTATCATTTCACCGAGTCCCGGGCCGGGTAATGTTCGTGCGGAGTTTCTTGCATATGTCACCGAGTCCCTCACTAGAGGGCCGGGTATGTATATTATATATATGATTGGTGATGAGGATGGTGATGAGGATGATGATGACGGAGATGAGGTGATGACTATTTCACCGAGTCCCTCACTAGAGGGCCGGGTACGTATGATGTATATATATGATGATTATTTTGCCGAGTCCCTTACTAGGGAAGCTGGGCACCTTATATGTTAAAGATATGCATGATTTTCACTTATAAGGTACATGTGTAGCGATATCTTGTTTCGACTTATCATGTTGGTATCCTGTCATCTTTACCTTATGCTTTACATACTCAGTACATTGTCCGTACTGACCCCCTTTCCTCGGGGGGCTGCGTTTCATGCCCGCAGGTGTAGACGCACAGTTCGGTGATCCTCCCGCCTAGGATATCTACTCTGCTGATTGGGAGAGTTCCACTGTTCCGGAGCCCAGTCGTTTTGGTACATAACTTTCTATGTAGTCTTTTGCTTATCTATGGGTACGGCGGGGCCCTGTCCCGTCGAGTTTCACTACTATACTCTTAGAGGTCTGTAGACATTATGTGGGTTGCATATATATATTTTGGATAATGGTCTGGACATGGTTTGTTTGGGATGTCCGCTTGTACAGGGGCAGCCTTGTCGGCTGCGTACATCATTGTGTATTGTGTAGGGGCAGCCTTGTCGGCTTGCGTATGCTATTATGCTTTGGATAGTGTCGGCCTTGTCGGCTCGCGTATGTTGTTACGGTTGAATGATTATGACTCCTTATGAGACAGATCCACTTTATATATATATGGCGTTGGGGTTGGCTTGATTTGATTAAATTCCATATTGTCTTAGTTTCAGTTGGTTTACTTAACAGGTTTGTATGTGAGTGTCCAAAACGGGCACCAGTCACGGACCATCGGGTTGGGTCGTGACAGCCAAGGACCCAATCGATTAAGCCATAGATGGCGGTCGATGTACCTACTGGGCGTCGATTGGGGTCGTTGGTGCAGGTTGTTGGAAGCTGCCTCGCGACTGTTTCATTAAAGGGGTGAATGGAAAATTCACCCCACGTCCTAACTTGAACCTAATATGTTTGTTTAGTTATTTTTGGGTGTGTTTAATGGATCGAAAACGTGATCAACCCATTCCTAAACCAATTCGCACAAATTAGACTTTCCCTCCAAAAATATTCTCTCTAGAACCTCCATTGAAGGTGAAGCTCAAGAATAGCTTGGAACCTGGATTCCTATGGTTTCTTCATCAAGTTTTGGAGGTTTTCCTCTAGACAAAGGTATGGTGATCCTTCATCTCTAAGTAACCTTTCACTTGGAGAGTTAATCTCAAAGTTTTCAAAGAGATTTCATGATCAAACTTTCAATCTTTCAATCTAGCCATTGGTTCTTTCTCAAAACGTTTTCAAAGGCTTAATCATGATGAATTGATGATAATGTATTGGTTTTAACGTGAAAAACAAACCAATTGCATGTGAACCCATGCCCCTTCCCAAATTCGATTTAGCCCTTGCATGGGCATTGTGATCATTGCTTGTTATTGGTTTATGTTGAATTGCTTATGTCTATTGTTATTTACGTGTATTCATGATGAATTGATGATGAAGGATCCATGTCTATCAATGTATGAAGATTTGAACATGCCTAGCTTAGATCTCCATGTATTCACTGTAACATTGGTTTTATAATGTATAAAATTGGAATTCGATTATGATAGGATGCTTGTAGCTACTGCCTTAGGTTAACACCATGGTTTAATTGTGGATATAAATCTAGTATGATCAAAGTAAAGAAGTCTTGGTTGAAATTGATCTAGATTCTTCTAGTCTATCAAGTGGTAACTTGTGATCTTGACGTTAGGTTGGTTGTCATGTGACTCGATTATGGTGAATTTCCTTAGCTACTGCCTATATGTATAATGTGATGATAATTAGGTATAATTGATCTAATATGAATAGATAACCAATGAATTGGTAAAGATTGATTTAGGTTCTTATAGCCTATAGACTTGGTAGAGTACTGTATATGTTGTGATCTATATCTTAGGGTGGATGAAGCATGATTAAACTATGATGTTCTATCTCTTTATCTACTGCCCTAAAAGTATATTATTTATAAAATATGATTGATGAACAAGACTAGGGAAATTTGTTGATGATCTATAATTCTCTACTTTCTGGTGTATAATGTGATGTATTGTATTAGATTGTAGTATGATCTTGTAGCGACTTGTACATGATTTATTTTATGATTATGATATTTTAGATACTTCCCTATACTTGATTTATTGATGAAAGATTTTTAATGGTCAATGATGACCAAAGGCTAAAGGATTGGTAAGAATTGCTCTACTCCCTTTTACTTCTCTACTTCTCTATAGTATTAATGATGAAGCCTTGTATGGCATTTGTGTGGTATGGTCCACTTATGGTGGCGGTGTTTACTTTATTGTCATTATATATGTGTTGACCATGGACTTGAAGGCAAATTGATGAATATATGAATGAGTGGTTATGATGATCACCTTATGTGTAACTTGTGCCTAGTCTTCTACTATAGTTGTGAATCTTGGTTATGTTACTATTGTTATGAGCATGTAAATGGTTATGTTAATTCATGTGTAGGTGCTGTCATTAATGACGTGTTAAGAATTGATGACCCCTACCCATGTACCCCTATGTGAAGGTGTGAATAGCTAAGGTAAGGAGTCTTAAAGTACACTTGTCTCCTATGCTAAATTGTGTTGTGTGGTCTATGTTTGAAAGTGTAATGTGGTCCTAAGAGGGTGGCTGCCTCAAATTGTTGTTGATAACCATTATGTGATCATATTGACCAATGTACACACACCCTCACTCTACATGCATTCTTACAAGTAGTATAGGATCATAGTGTCTAATGAAAGGTTGTTCTCAATTTCACTAGTGTCTACTACTATGCATGTTAAGCTTATGTCTATGAAAGTATAATATGTGTTTCCTTAACTAGTATGACTTGATAGGTGTGTTAGTATGGGCAAGGGTATGGGACCTTGTCTATGCATTGCACATGTGTACCTTGATAGGATAGTTCATAGGTTTGGTGTCTTATGTACATGGATATGAATGTATGAGTATGTTATGAACATGTATTATATGCTATAATGTAAAGTATGTGGTATGATGAAGTATGATTATACCTAGTGTCTAAATGTGTTTATATGAAAGCATGGCTCATATAGTTACACTTGTACACTTATGCATGAATGAAGTAAAGTATGAACATGTGTGGTCTAAAGGTGTTATGTGAAAGGTTTGCTCACATGTATGTACACACACATGTATGAAGATCTAGTCAATAGAGGGACTCTTGAAAGGTGTTCTCAAGAGTATCCTAAACTAATAGATGCTTACATATGCTATGTCCATGTGAAAGGTTTTCTCACATGATATAGGTTTATGAAAGGACTTCTCATCTACAACCTATGAGCTAAGCATATGGGGAGTAAATCTCCTAAAGCCTATGTTTTATAAAATAATGTAATAAAGACTTTTAGTAAAGGGAACTTAGCTTATCACCGAGTGAACTTGAAGTGAGGGGTGTCCCTTCCAAATGAAGGAAGGCAGGTCACCATAATCCTCCTGAGGTGAATAGCCTCATGACCCAAAAAGGGTGTTAGAGTGATGTTTCCATGATGCCTCCAAGTTCCATAACTATGTTGCCCAATAAAATCTTGAAAGTGATATCACCTAATATGCTAGCATGATACTCATGTTTTACCTTGGCAAGTAAGACACCCTCTTTTGGTGTGAGGGGATGACATCAAATTCCATGTTTGGCTTACATGGTCTTATTGTCGGTTCAGTCTATAGTTTGCCTAAAGTAAAATGGACAATGGAAGTAAAGTAAGGACCCTAACTAGGATAACCTAAGGGTAGTTGCTTAGTGTAGGTGGGGGTATGGGACTTCACCTATGCATTGCACAAGTGACACTTGAGGGAAGTCCTAGGGAGGTGTTCTAATGCATGTGTCTATGTTTATGGTTCTCTTGCATGACATTGTGTTAGTGTTCACATGATGAGATGATATGCATGACATGAATTTCTAATATGACTATGTGACTAAGGCCCTATATTGAAGTGTATGTTGGTTGCCTATAATATTGTGTTTGGTACATGAAGGATATGTTAAGTCTTGTGGTCTCATGATAGGCCTTCTAAGTATGTGTGAGGTTATGGGGCTTCACATGTACATTGCACTAGGAGAATTAGATTGGGATTATGAGTAAGGCTTCATAAGGTTCTATGTGAAGCAAAATAAGTATATATGCCTAATGACAAGAGCTTACTGTAATGTTCTTATGTCTTGGCCTAAGTGTGTATTTTATGTATTATACTTCTATGATGGTATGTGTTGGCTTATGTATGTTGTATGAATGATTCCTTGTGGCCTTAAAGTGATGCATTCCACCAAGTATCACTAGAGGGTTACTTGGGAGATTAAGAAGTTAAAAGAAAGATATTCACTGTTAAAGAATAATGCTTACTGTAAAAAGAAATAGCTCACTGTAAAGTGACCTCAAATATGGCTTAAATTGTATGTGTGATCTTATATGATATTTGGACTTTGAATATGTCTATATGAAGTATGTGAATGATATAAATGCTGTTGTATAAAGGTTTTAAGAAGATTTACTCAAAAAAGCATGAAGTATGATTTCAAGAAAAATGTCCCTTTTAAATGCATGTTTTTGCATGGTTGTCATACTTAGTGCATTCTTGTACTAATTTCATTCTTTCGAGTTTTTAAACAAAGTGTAGGTTATGGACGCTTAAAGGATGTCTCTATTATTGAGGAGCTTGTTATGTGTTTTCCAAGCTCAAGGAAAGGAATCCTTAAGTTCAAGGATTCCTAAGTCATGTCATTACTGTAAAGTGTATAAGTTTACTTATGTATTATGTTTTAAGGGTCGTGTCCCTATTGTACTCTTATGATGTTGTGTATAGGATGACAAAGATACTTAAGGTCTAAATATGTACTTATGATAATATATATATATATATGAGGTGAAGTTTCTAGCATATGATGTGCTATGAAAATTTTTAAATTTTCCACTAAATTTACTATGGCAATGCAATGAATGATAACTATGGGCTTGTATAAGACCTCCGAGAGGTCAAGTACGCCATGTTACTTCTAGAGGGTGCTCCCCGATGTGACAAACATGGAATCGGAGCATGAGGTTTTAAAAGTGGTTTAGGGTCCAAGAAGACTCATATTGCCACGTCTAGTAGAGTCTCGTATCATTGGTGGTGAATTGCGACACATCAAATGGTACGGGAGGCTATAGGATGATAGAGTTTCCCTTCTTCATTATTCTCATATCGTTCCATAAAACTTAACTCTATAAGATCTCTCTCTTATGTTTTCTTGTCCGGTGGTCTTTTAGATGTGATTTCATGGATGAGATTGTATCTCTATGCTTGAGGGAGAAAAAGGTGTGTTTTGATGTTATCTTTGTTTTATGATTTGATGAGTATGAGTGAAGGTGAATTTCTGCATGTTTTGATGATGTGATGCAAATTATGGCTATATATGAGATTTATGTGAAATAGCATGTTATATTGACAAATGTATGTCATGACATAGTTAAGGCATGTTAGAAGCTATTATGGTTAAAAGAGTTTCTTTTGAATAATGTGTTACTATATGGTTTTACTTGATGGTTGCCTAATATATTGATTTGAGCTAGAAATGCTTAGTGAATACCTATGGAAGCATTCTACCCAAAGAATATGTGCTTACAAGTGTTCAATGTTTCCCTTTGTATATATGTGGTCCTTGATAAGTTGCCTAGTATGGATTGGAGTCCTTTGTATAGACTTGATCCTAGGTGTGAAGGTAGTATGCTTGTCTTGGTAGGGTGATGATGTGGGTTGGATTGACCTAGAAGTCACCTTACTGTAATGTCCAAATAAAAAGAAGAAATTTTAAGGCTAAGTCTCCTCTATTGTTTCCCCTAATGTTGCATGACCTTGGTGTCTATTGTATTGTTTGAAAACCTTATGAGTTGAATAGTATGAAACTTGAAAGTTTGGGGATAATTTGCATAGGTGATAAAGTTTAGAATGCCTTTGAAGCCCTTATGGTAAGTTACTGTAACCTCCTTTGTTGGTTCAAAGGCTAAGATCCTCTTGAACATTGGATGAAGTTGCCCTTAATTGGGTTTGCCCTAAGTGGGGGATGGTGATGGAGTAGTAAGGTTTTAAATATTTTCTACCTTGTCCTTCTATTTTGGCTTGAGCTTGAATCTAATGAATTTTGCTTGTTCATGAATAGAGATTTGCATAAAGTATGAATTGCATGACCTCTATATGTTTTGTATGTCTTGATTGACACTATCTTAAGAATATTTTGAGGAGTTTAAAGGTGCATGAAAAAGAATTTTTGATTGAATTCATGGTTTTCTCATGTTGATTGTGCATCTTGACATGCTAATTGTTCATTTAACTTCATGAGATAAGGTAAGAAGCATGTTTGAAGTCACTTTTTGGTATGTAAGGTTTAGCCTTATAATGAGAAATTGAGTCTCCTAAAAATGAAAATGATTAGTCCCTTGAAAACTATGTGACTTGTATGGGTTGGAAAGCAGGATTGTAGGCTCACTTTTGAAAAGTGAAGACATGTTAGCTATTGCCCTTGTGTGTGCCTATGATTTTTGCTAATTTCTCCCAAATGATGCTTACTGTGAAGGCTATTGCTATGTTAGAAATTGAAATGTGGTGAAATGGCTTCCTATTTGTTGTAATGTGCTTGGTGTGACCTACCATTTAGACTTCACTAGGAAGAAAATATGAGCATGCCATGATTAAAAGTTGAGAAATTCTCATTTTTACAGTAAAGAGGACCTTTGTGCATTTGCTTGGGTATGAACTCATGAGACATGTAAGTGTGTTGAGGAGAAGGACATTCCTCCATGGACACAACTAAACATGGTATGGTTGAGTATGACCCTTATAGCACTAGGTCTAACTAATAAAAATCCATTGTCAATCTAATTAACTCAAGTCTTTGTGCATTGAAGTACGAGTGCTTAAATGGCTTTTGAGTATTGTTGGAATCTGCCTATGTGTGACCTTACATGACGATATCTTAAATAAAATAAAGTAATGACCATGTTATGATTAGAAGAAAGATGTTCCTCCTATGAACATGATAAGAGCCAATGTGTTTGATGCATTAAAGAGAGTGAATAAAAGTTTTGCTTGCTTGTATGCATTGAATGCTAAATGGTTTGAAGTTGTGTTCCTTGTAAGTTTGGTGCATTTAATTCTATATGATGATATGATGAATGATTAGAACTGATTTATAACTCATTGAAAGTCCTTGTTGTGATTAAAGTGTTCAAAGTGTCATTCGAGGACGAATGTTCCCAATTGGGGGATATTGTAAGACCCCAAAATGAGTTAGGGTGTCTCGAGCCTCACTTGAGCCTATAATCTTGTTAACATGTTAATACAGTTCTTTAAAGTATGCTTGGGTTATTTGAATTTATTTGGAAGTCAAACGTCAAGGGACGACCAAGACGTTCGACGACTAGTCACCTAAGGGGCCTTATGTGTTTTTATGTGATTATGTGTGTGGCATGCGCTTATGAGGTCCTTATATGATTAAAAATGATTTTTATACGAATTTTATTGAGTTTCATGAGGTTTGGAGGTCAAACGTCCAAGAACGTCCACGACGTTCAAAAGTTAGCCCTAGAGACGTTCATGTGTGTCTTGAGTGTGCCTTGCATGTTTGGATGTGTTTTACGTGTTCATTTTGGGTGAAACTTGCATGGAAGGTCTACAACTTGTTAAGGTTTGTATTTACGTTGGAAATGTTTGGGTACGACTTCCCAAGGGCCCCGCAAAAGGGCCCACAAGAAGGACCCAAGGGCTGTCGAGACACTGCCTTGGCAGTGTCAATCGACTGAACCAAACGATGCCCCATTTGTTGACAAACGGCCCGTCAATGGTGGTGTAGTCGATGGAAACTTATCCTACATTAGGCTCAGCCAAAGAATAGCCCAAGGACCCAATCGACGAAGCCAAAGATGGTCCATCGATGGACCTACTGGGCGTCGATTGGGGTCGTTGGTGCTGTTGGAAGCTGCCTGGCGACTGTTTCATTAAAGGGGTGAATGGGAAATTCACCCCACGTCCTAACGTGACCCTAGTAGGTTTTTTTAGTTATTTTTGGATGTATTTAAGGGATCAAAAACGTGATCAACCCATTACCAAACCAATTCACACAAATTAGACTTTCCCTCCAAAAATATTCTCTCTACAACCTCCATTGAAGGTCAAGCTCAAGAACAACTTGGATCTTGGATTCCTATGGTTTCTTCATCAAGTTTTAGAAGTTTTCTTCAAGAAAAAGGTATGGTGATCCTTCATCTCTAAGTAACCTTTCACTTGAAGAGTTAATCTCAAAGTTTTCAAAGAGATTTTATGATCAAACTTTCAATCTTTCAATCTAGCCATGGGTTCTTTCTCAAAACATTTTCAAAGGATTAATCATGATGAATTGATGATAATGTATTGGTTTTAACGTGAAAAACAACCAATTTCATTGTGAACCCATCTCCTTCCCAAACTTGATTTAGCCCTTGTATGGGCATTGTGATCATGGCTTGTTATTGGTTAAATTGTGATTCTCTTACGTTGAATTGCTTATGTCTACTGTTATTTACGTGTATTGATGATGAATTGATGATGAAGGATCCATGTGGATCAATGTATGAAGATTTGAACATGTCTAGCTTAGATCTCCATGTATTCACTGTAACATTGGCTTTATAATGTATAAAATTGGAATTCGATTATGATAGGATGCTTGTAGTTACTGCCTTAGGTTAACACCATGGTTGCATTGTGGATATAAATCTAGTATGATCAAAGTAAAGAAATCTTGGTTGGAATTGATCTAGGTTCTTCTAGTCTATCAAGTGGTAACTTGTGATCTTGACGTTAGGTTGGTTGTCATGTGACTCGATTATGGTGAATCGTCCTTAGATACTGCCTATATGTATAATGTGATGATAATTAGGCATAATTGATCTAATATGAATAGATAACCATTGAATTGGTAGAGATTGATTTAGGTTCTTATAGCTTATAGACTTGGTAGAGTAATGTATATGTTGTGATCTATATCTTAGGGTGGATGAAGCATGATTAAGATATGATGTTCTATCTCTTTAGCTACTACCCTAAAAGTATATTATTGATAAAATATATTTGATGAACAAGACTTGGGAAATTGATTGATGATCTATAACTCTCTACTTTCTAGTGTATATGTGATGTATTGTATTAGATTGTAGTATGATCTTGTAGTGACTTGTACATGATTTATTTTATGATTATGGTACTTTAGATACTGCCCTATACTTGATTTATTGATAAAAGAGTTGTAAAGGTCAATGATGACCAAAGGCTAAAGGATTGGTAAGAATTGCTCTACTCTCTTTTACTTCTCTACTTCTCTATAATATTGTTGATGAAGCCTTGTATGGCATTGTGTGGTATGGTCCACTTATGTGGCGGTGTTTACTTTATTGTCATTATATATTTGTTTACCATGGCCTTGAAGGCAAATTGATGAATATATGAATGAGTGGTTATGATGATCACCTTATGTGTAACTTGTGTAGGTCTTCTACTCTAGTTGTGAATCTAGGTTATGTTACTATTTTTATGAGCATGTAAATGGTTATGTTAATATCATGTGTAGGTGCTGCCATTAATGACGTGTTAAGAATTATGACCCCTACCCATGTACCCCTATGTGAAGGTATGAATAGCTAACGTTAGGAGTCTTAAAGTGTAATGTGAAGTTAGCTTGTCTCCTATGCTAAATTGTGTCGAGTGGTCTATGCTTGAAAGTGTAATGTGGTTCTAAGAGGGTGGCTGCCTCAATTTGTTGTTGATAACCATTATGTGATCATATTGACCAATGTACACACACCCTCTCTACATGCATGCTTACAAGTAGTATAGGGTCATAGTGTCTAATGAAAGGTTATTCTCATATTCACTAGTGTCTACTACTATGCATGTTAAGCTTATGGCTATGAAAGTATGATATGTGTTTCCTTAACTAGGATGACTTGATAGGTGTACTAGTATTGGCAAGGGTATGGGACCTTGTCTATGGATTGCACATGTGAACTTTGATAGGATAGTTCATAGGTTTGGTGTCTTATGTACATGGATATGAATGCATGAGTATGTTATGAACGTGTCTTATATGCTATAATATGAAGTATGTGGTATGATGAAGTATGAATATACCTAGTGTCTAAATGTGTTTATATGAAAGCATGGCTCATATAGTTACACTTGTACACTTATGCATGAATGAAGTAAAGTATGAACATGTGTGGTCTAAAGGTGTTATGTGAAAGGTTTGGTCACATGTATGTACACACATATATGAAGATCTAGTCAATAGAGGGGATCTTGAAGGTGTTCTCAAGAGTATCCTTAACTAGATAGATGCTTACATATGCTATGTCCATGTGAAAGATTTTCTCACATGATATAGGTTTATGAAAGGACTTCTCATCTATAATCTATTAGCTAAGCATATGAGGAGTAAATCTCCTAAAGCCTACGTTTTATAAAATAATGTAATAAAGACTTTTAATAAAGGGAACTTAGCTTAGCACCGAGTGAACTTGAAGTGAGGGGTGTCCCTTCCAATTGGAGGACGGTAGGTCACCATAATCCTCATGAGGTGGATAGCCTCATGACCCAATAAGGGTGTAAGAGTGATGTTTCCATGATGCCTCCAAGTTCCATAACTATGTTGCCTAATAAAATCTAGAAAGTGATATCACCTAATATGCTAGCATGATACTCATGTTTTACCTTGGCAAGTAAGACACCCTCTTTTGGTGTGAGGGGATGACATCAAATTCCATGTATGGCTTACATGGTATTATTGTCAGTTAAGGCTATAGTTTGCCTAAAGTAAAATGGACAATGGAAGTAAAGTAAGGACCCTAACTAGGATAACCTAAGGGTAGTTGCTTAGTGTAGGTGGGGGTATGGGACTTCACCTATGCATTGCACAAGTGACACTTGAGGGAAGTCCTAGGGAGGTGTTCTAATGCATGTGTCTATGTTTATGGTTCTCTTGCATGACATTGTGTTAGTGTTTACATGATGAGATGATATGCATGACATGAATTTCTAATATGACTATGTGACTGAGGACCTATATTGAAGTGTATGTTGGTTGCGTATAATATTGTGTTTGGTACATGAATGATATATTGAACTCTTGTGGTCTCATGATAGGCCTACTAAGTATGTGTGAGGTTATGGGGCTTCACATGTACATTGCACTAGGAGAATTAGATTGGGATTATGAGTAAGGCTTCATAAGGTTCTATGTGAAGCAAAATAAGTATATATGCATAATGACAAAAGCTTACTGTAATGTTCTTATGTCTTGGCCTAAGTGTGTCTTTTATGTATTATACTTCTATGATGGTATGTGTTGTCTTATGTAAGTTGTATGACTGATTCCTTGTGACCTTAAAGTGATGCATTGCACCAAGTATCACTAGAGGGTTACTTAATAGATTAAGAAGTTAAAAGAAAGATATTCACTGTTAAAGAAAAATGCTTACTGTAAAAAGAAATAGCTCACTGTAAAGTGACCTCAAATATGGCTTAAATTCTATGTGTGATCTTATATGATATTTGACCTTTGACTATGTCTATATGAAGTATGTAAATGATATAAATGCTATTGTATAAAGGTTTTATGAAGATTTACTCAAAAAGGCATGAAGTATGATTTCAAGAAAAATGTCCCTTTTAAATGCATGTTTTTGCATGGTTGCCACACTTAGTGCATTCTTGTACTAACTCCATTCTTCTCTACTTTTTACACAAAGTGTAGTTTATGGATGCTTAAAGGATGTCTCTATGATTGAGGAGCTTGTTATGTGTTTCCCAAGCTCAAGGAAAGGAATCCTTAAGTTCACGAATTCCTAAGTCATGTCATTACTGTAAAGTGTATAAGCTTACTTATGTATTATGTATTAATGGTCGTGTCCATATTGTACTCTTATGATGTTGTGTATAGGATGACAAAGACACTTAAGATATAAATATATACTTATGATATTTTTTATATATATATGAGGTAAAGTTTCTAGCATATGATGTTCTATGAAAAGTTTTAAATTTTCCGTTAAATTTACTATGATAATGCGATGAATGATAACTGTGGGCTTGTATAAGACCTCCGAGAGGTCAAGTACGCCATGTTACTTCTAGGGCTGCTCCCCAGATGTGACAAACATGGAATCAGAGCATGAGGTTTTAAAAGTGGTTTAGGGTCTAAGAAGTCTCATATTGCCATGTCTAGTAGAGTCTCGTATCATTGGTGGTGAGTCGCGACACATCAAATGGTACGGGAGGCTATAGGATGATAGAGTTTCCCTTCTTCATTATTCTCATATCGTTCCATAAAACTTAAATCTATAAGATCCTCTCTTATATTTTCTTGTCCGGTGGTCTTTTAGATGTGATTGCTTGGATGAGATTGTATCTCTATGCTTGAGGGAGAAAAAGGTGAGTTTTGATGTTATCTTAGTTTTATGGTTTGATGAGTATGAGTGAAGGTGAATTTCTGTATGTTTTGATGATGTGATGCCAATTATGGCTATATATGAGATTTATGTGAAATAGCATGTTATATTGACAAATGTATGTCATGACATAGTTAAGGCATGTTAGAAGCTATTATGGTTAAAAGAGTTTCTTTTGAATAATGTGTTAATATATGGTTTTACTTGATGGTTGCCTAATATATTGATTTGAGCTAGAAATGCTTAGTGAATACCTATGGAAGCATTCTACCCAAAGAATATGTTCTTAAAAGTGTTCAATGTTTCCCTTTGTATATATGTGGTCCTTGATAAGTTGCCTAGTATGGATTGGAGTCCTTTGTATAGACTTGATCCTAGGTGTGAAGGTAGTATGCTTGTCTTGGTAGGGTGATGGTGTGGGTTGGATTGACCTAGAAGTCACCTTAATGTAATGTCCAAATAAAAAGAAGAAATTTCAAGGCTAAGTCTCCTCTATTGTTTCCCCTAATATTGCATGACCTTGGTGTCTATTGTATTGTATGAAAACCTTATGTGGTTGAATAGTATGACTTAACTTGAAAGTTTGGGGATAATTTGCATAGGTGATAAAGTTTAGAATGCCTTTGAAGCCCTTATGGTAAGTTACTGTAACCTCCTTTGTTGGTTCAAAGGCTAAGATCCTCTTGAAGATTGGATGAAGTTGCCCTTAATTGGGTTTACCCTAAGTGGGGGATGGTGATGGAGTAGTAAGGTTGTAAATATTTTCTACCTTGTCCGTCTATTTTGGCTTGAGCTTGAATCTAATGAATTTTGCTTGTTCATGAATAGAGATTTGCATAAAGTATGAATTGCATGACCTCTATATGTTTTGTATGTCTTGATTGACACAATCTTAAGAATATTTTGAGGAGTTTAAAGGTGCATGAAAAAGAATTTTTGATTGAATTCATGGTTTTCTTATGTTGATTGTGCATCTTGACATGCTAATTGTGCATTTAAATTCATGAGATAAGGTAAGAAATATGTTTGAAGTCACTTTTTGGTATGTAAGGTTTAGCCTTATAATGAGAAATTGAGTCTCCTTAAAATGAAAATGATGAGTCCCTTGAAAACTATGTGACTTGTATGGGTTGGAAAGCAGGATTGTAGGCTCACTTTTGAAAAGTGAAGACATGTTAGCTATTGCCCTTGTGTGTGCCTATGATTTGTGCTAATTTCTCCCGAATGATGCTTACTGTGAAGGCTATTGCTATGTTAGAAATTGAAATGTGGTGAAATGGCTTCCTATTTGTTGTGATGTGCTTGGTGTAACCTACCATTTAGACTTCACTAGGAAGAAAACATGAGCATGCCATTATTAAAAGTTGAGAAACTCTCATTTTTACAGTAAAGAGGACCTTTGTGCATTTGCTTGGGTATGAACTCATGAGACATGTAAGTGTGTTGAGGAGAAGGACATTCCTCCATGGACACAACTAAACATGGTATGGTTGAGTATGACCGTCATAGCACTAGGTCTAACTAATAAGAATCCATTGTCAGTCTAATTAACTCAAGTCTATGTGCATTGAAGTATGAGTGCTTCAATGGCTTTTGAGTATTGTTGGAATCTGCCTATGTGTGACCTTACGTGACGATATTTAAAATAAAATGAAGTAATGACCATGTTATGATTAGGAGAAAGATGTTCCTCCTATGAACATGATAAGAGCCTATGTGTTTGATGCATTAAAGAGTGAGTGAATAAACGTTTTGCTTGCTTGTATGCATTGAGTGCTAAATGGTTTGAAGTTGTGTTCTTTGTAAGTTTGGTGCATTTAATTCTATACGATGATATTATGAATGATGAGAACTGCTTTATAACTCATTGAAAGTCCTTGTTGTGATTAAAGTGTTCTAAGTGTCATTCGAGGACGAATGTTCCAAGTGGGGGATATTGTAAGACCCCCAAAATGAGTTAGGGTGTCTAGAGCCTCACTTGTGACTATAAGCTTGTTAACATGTTAATACAGTTTCACCTTAGCACTCCTAGGTTCTTCTTGAGTTTGAGCCCTCTTCTTGAACCTAAGTTGACCTTGATCACTTGAACCACTCATTTTCAAGTTTCTAGCAATCCTTCCAAGTTTAGACTCCTCAATTTATTGAGCATACACCATGAGTCTAGCTAGGGTCATATCATCATGTAGCATGGCCGTACGACATTCTTCCCTCACTAGATCGGCGACCCCGGTCACAAACCTACTCATCTCATCCCTAAGGTTAGACACAAGGGATGGAGCATATTTAGACAACATAGTGAACTTCAAAGAGTATTCCTCAACACTCATATTGCCTTGTTTGAGATTGATAAACTCCTCTACCTTCACTTCCCTCCTCTCACGGGGAAAGTACTTTCCAAGAAAAGCTTCCTTGAATTCTTACCACTCAATAGGACCCGAACTCAACCGGCCTATTGCCTTTCCTGAGCAACATTTTTCAATTGATACGAAGCCAACTCCGCTTTCTCCCTAGAAGTCACTCCCATAGCATGCACTATCTTATACACCTCATCTAGAAACTCTTGGGGATCCTCTCCCACCTTAGAGCCAAGAAAGATAGAAGGATTCATCCTCGCAAAGTCTCTCAATCTAGATGTCATAGTTCTCTCCACAACATTCACTCTAGGTGCCAAACCCATATTCACATGGGTAGTCAAAGCTCGGGCTAAAGTAAGTAATGCCTCTCTAATCTCCCCATTAGTCATTTCTGGGGAACCACCAGAACATCATTACCTCCACCCACAATAGGGACTTGATCACCTTGAGCACCATGAGCACCTTGAGCAACTTGAGGAACTTGCTCAACTTGAGGAGGAATATCCTCATTCACATCATTTTACTCAACTCTCCTAGCCGGTGTCCTCCTCGTATTCATCTTCCTAGAAACACAAGGAAAATCATAAGAAAAGAGTACTCATAACTTTTACTCTACGGCACGACATATGAGTAGAAAAGAAGGGAAACTCTATCTTCCTTATAGCCTCTCGCCCATAGATGTGTCGTGACTCACACCGATGGTCAAGACTCTACTAGACGTGACTTGATGAGACTTTTTGATTCCTAAGACCACTTTCATAACCTATGCTCTGATACCAAGCTTGTCACATCCTAAGACCACACCCTAGAAGATATGGCACTCTCGGAGTGTAACCGACGTACTTGACCTCTCGGAGGTCTTGTACAAGCCCTTCCATATCGTTCATCGCATATAAACATATGAAAAGTAGTGCGGAATTCATACTTTTCACAAATATTCTATAAGTCTTTAAAATATATTTCAGATAAAATCCATAGGAAATACTAAGTTTCATTTCATCAAATCCTCGACACAAGAGTACTTTGGGACACGGTCCATACACTATAGAAATATAGTACTACTTAGTCTATTACAATACTTCAATAAGAGAATTAAAAGACATCTATGACCTCGAGTCAAATGAGGACATACTTCAACTTGCTTGAACGATCTTCTAATCCAAGCTTAGCTCTTTAAAAGCACCTTCACCTATGAATCACTTTAGAGATAGATAAAAACATGGAATTAGTACAACCACATGTACTAAGTATGACATAATGCATAAAAATCATGAAAACAAACATTAATTAGAAATAAGCATCTTTTGATTTAAATATCATAATAACAACAAGCACCTTAGAAACACATAAGAAATCACTTACACAATTTAGAACATTTTAAGGAAATCTTACAGTGAAGTATATCGCTGTTACAGTGAAGGAACAGTGAAGTTTCTTAGCTTCACATTAGACACTTTATAACATGCCTTTCCCTCACCAAAAGCTATCCTAAGACTCACTTAAGTAAGACAAAGAGAGACCGCCCATACAACCTCTCTTGGCACACCTAAATAATCCTTAAGACCACCTATAATGAGATCAACACACACTTACAAGACACCAAACATTGAACATGAGATTCTCCTACCAAAGGTGATTCTAAGTCTCACTTGAGTGAGTTGTGAAGCGACCGCCCATACAATCCCTTACACACACACTTAAGAAATCCTTTAGATTACCTAGGATAAGATCATTCTCACTTAATACAACAACATACATATAATATGACATTCTCCCTTCCAAAGGTTATCAAAAGACTTACTTAAGTAAATCAAGAAGATAACGTCCATGATTGACCTCTTCAAGATTACCTAAGTAATCCTTAAGACTATCTAAGTTTGGATCATGTCTACATAATCAACCATCTTCCCTAACTAGAGTCATTCTTAAGACTTATCTAGGTAAGATACGAAGTGACCATTCCTATTGTAATGACCCACAAGTACACCCTAGAAGTTAGAGAATCCTTGGGTCGCCACACGGCAAATGAGACTTCAAGAAGTCTCATTAAAGCCACTCGTATCATTCATTGCATAATACACATTCTAAAATGAGTAAGAATTTAAAACTTTCTTCACACACGAAGACTCTTTCCATAACCAATACGCAAGCGGAAGACTTTCATTTAAAACATTTAAACCTTTACAACATCTCATTGAACCATCTAAACTTTGGAGTATACAACACTTGAGATTAAGCCCATACAAGACATAAAATAAAGACTAAGACATAAGGAACACGTGGATATTTTCCTCGAATCGATGAGGACTCACCAATACTTCATCTTCAACCCTTAGAAACCTATCCATCCTCCATGGCATATCAAGACTTCCAATTCCCTACACTTTAGTCAAAAGGGAAAAGAAGGGGTTAGCACATTAGATGCACTAAGTATGTAAGTCATGCAAAAACCATGAAAAAGAGACATTTAGTAAATAACATGCTTTTCATGAATTTTGATTAAAACATCATACTATAATCATATTAACAACATCTAACACCTTAGAAACACATAAGAAATCATTTAAAAAGTTATTCACATTTTTAGCAACATTACAGTAAACTCATTCCAAGTTACAGTGAACTAACTTCACTGTTACAGTGAAGTTTCTCAACTTCTCAAGGGATATTTTCTAGCATGCAATCCTCTCACTAAAAGCTATCCTATGACTCAATTAAGTAAGAAAAAGAGATACCACCCATACACCCTCTCTAGGTACACCTAAATGATCCTTAAGACCACCCATAATGAGATATACACACTTAAAATACATCAAACATATGAACATGAGATTCTCCTACCAAAGGTTATTCTAAGGTTCACTTGAATGAGTTGTGAAGCGACCGCCCATACAATCCCTTCCACACACACTTAAGAGATCCTATAGATTACCTAGGATAAGATCATTCTCACTTAATACAACAACATACATATAATATGACATTCTTCCTTCCAAAGGTTATCAAAAGACTTACTCAAGTAAATAAAGAAAATAACGTCCATGATTGACCTCTTCAAGATTACCTAAGTAATCCTTAAGACTACCTAAATTTGTATCAAGTCTACATAATCAATCAACTTCCCTAACTAGAGTCATTCTTAAGACTTATCTAGGTAAGATACGAAGTGACCATTCGTATGCCCCCTTCACACCTTAACTAAGACAACCCTTAACTACTCTAGATAAGTACTTATTCATTTAACATGCTTTCTTAACTTAAGTCATTATATTCCTTAGTTCGTTTAAGACTCATTCATCTCATAAGGACATTCAAGTAATGGTATTGGAGAAGACCTAGGGACTCTAACTAACATCTTCAAAGCCTATTGTGCAATGTCTAGATAGCTTCCCATACCACCACCTAAACTGCATAGAACTTCTCTAATGCTAATAGGTATCCCACATGATGAAAATAGGCAATAACCGACATAGACAATGATAGCTAAACATGAAATCCGGAGTTCTAACCTACTCCGATGAGGGTGTTCTACTTGCCAAGGGTAGAACTAGGACACATCCCATGTATGCACATGGTTAAGGAATATGAAGGGCTTTTATGTACTCTAGTTTCATTCTCAAGTAGAGATACATTGTACTCTAGTCTCATTCTCAAGTAGAGCTACTTCCCATAACATACTCACTCGGTGCTAGCCTTTGTTCTTATAGAGTCATTTACATTAAAGGTTCATACAAAGGGGTTCCATATCAAGTTCATAACCCAATCACATTCACCCTACCAAAGAGGTCCTCTAGGGATACCTTACAATGGCGACATAGATAGCTCATCATGACTTTACTAAGGAAGATATGATGTCGTTCCAGCCAATCAACCCTAAGTCCATCATTCATTACAACAAGGATACCATTACGGCTTTCGACTTCAATTTTCATAACCTGACCAATAGGTTTAAGGTTCCACGTACATGACCTTCTTAACATCATTTAAGGTCTCACATATCATTCATTCATACATGACAAGGGTGCACTAAACTTACCTAGTCAAGACATCTCGTATTCACATATCATTCATACATGTATCAAGTAAGGGACACAAGTCTACCTAAACAATATACGACATACTTTACTTTATTACATATAACATGTCATTCTTTGAAGCAATTAGGAATGACCCTTATCATCTTTATGTCATCCTATACATTACTATAACATCATCAATATAACCATCATAGACTCATATAGTCAAGTAGGAGCAATCATACATCAACTCTAAGACTACACATACAAAGACATAGTCATAGTCTAACATGATCAGCTAACATCAATAGAAGAACACATACTTTCACATTGATCACATATAGATAGATATGCTCATACTTCACATAAATCAACTACACAAATTATCATAATACTTCAAGTAGTGCCAAAAAGGCAATGATCATCATAATACATAAAGTAATGCCGACAAGGCCACATCATTCACATAGCACCGCCACCATAAGTGGATCATACCAATCATCACTGTAATACAAAATCTATACATAATATTAAGAGAGTTAGGGCAGCATACCACCCATTCAATTTCACCACTTCAATCCAAAGCTAAATCATCCATTTCTATATCATAAGGCTCTTACCCATGGCCATGAATATCAATTCAATACATAAACTATAATACTCAATGAATCTAGGTCAATTCAATATAGATTTATCAATCTAAGACCAATTAGACATCAATTGAATACAATTCTTACATCATTCAATAGCCCATAGAAAACTACACTAGAATTCATAAGCATTAAGTCAATTCAATTCAATAAGCTTAATATGCAATGAATCTAAGAATATACAATACTCAATTGATCAAATTGAAATAGCCTACAAACCATACAATCATAATCTATCACATAAATCAAGAGCCTATAACAATCTACACATGAATTCATTAATATCAAAGCATAATCAATTCACCCATTGTTTAGTCAAATTTAGAGATTTGATAGGGTCAAGGGTTCATGGACAATTTAATTGGAAAACATCAATTATACATCAATAATATCATATCTTAATGTTTGAAAACGTTTCATGCAAGAACCCAAGACTTAGAGTAATTGGACTTTTTCCTCTTTTGAAATCTTTGAAAATCATCTTTAAAATTGACTCTAAGGTGATAGAAAGCCTTAGATGAAGAACTCTCATACCTTATTAGAAGAACCCAATGATAATTGAAGAAGAAACTCCATTGAGGATCCATCTTCAAGCTTTATCTTCACCTTGAGCTCTCATGGAGGTTTTTGAAGAAACTTTGGGAGGGAATGGGTTTTGATCTAGGTGTTAGGGTCTAAATCAGAGTTTCATGACTTATATACTCTTAAAATACCCATAAACACCTAAAATAACCGTCCTCCAATTTTATAAGACTTGGGAAGATTTCCCAAAAAACCCCAAGTCCTAACAGAAAGTTGGCAGAATTGCAGCACCATCGACGCCCTAGCATCGACGGTCCGTGGGTGAGACCATGCCCCGTCGATGGGGTTCGTTGGTTGCATCTGCATCTCCTCAACCTGAAGGATACATGTCTCCATCGACGCCACCCATCGATGGGACGTTGTCTGGTCAACTGGCCGTCGTTTAGGGCAGTCGATTGCCACTGCCTGGCAATGTTGAGCTCCAAGATGGGGTCCTCCTTCTAGGGCCCCTTGTGGGTCCTAGGTGGAGTCGTACCCGAATGTTAAACCTCTAAACACGTACATATAGGTATTAGGAACATCTACAAATAAGTAAAACATCAAACAAGCCGCGCAACATGCTAAAACACATCCAAAATCACAAGGACGTCTAAAGGCTATCTTTCGAACGTCATCGGACGTTCTTGGACGTTTGACCTCCAAACCTTACAAAACTCAACATTATGACTCTAAAAACTATTATCAATCATATAAGGACCTCATAAACTCATTACTCACTCATAAGCACATGAAAACATATAAGGCACATAGGTGACTAGTCCTCGAACGTCTTGGTCGTCCCTTGACGTTTGACTTCTAAATTAACCAAAATCTTGATACACTGCCTTAAACATCATTTTAAACCATCTTAGGACTTCAAAACTTCATGTCACACACATAAGAACCTAGTTTCACCTAAGTCATTTTGTGAGGTGTTATGCCCCCTTCACAGCATAACTAGACAACCCTTAACTACTCTATATAAGTACTTACCATTTAACATGCTTTCTTAACTTAATTCATTACATTTCTTAGTTCATTTAAGACTCATTCATCACATAAGAACATTCAAGTAATGGTCTTGGACAAGAGCTAGGGACTCTAACTAACACCTTCAAAACCTATTGTGCAATGTGTAGATAGCGTCCCATACCACCACCTAAACTGCATAGAACTTCTCTAATGCTAGTAGGTATCCCATATGATGAGAACAGGCAATAACGGACATAGACCATGATAGATAAACATGGAATCCAGAGTTCTAACCTACTCCGATGAGGGTGTTCTACTTGCCAAGGGTAGAACTAGGACACATCCCATGTATGCACATGGTTAAGGAATATGAAGGGCTTTTATGTACTATAGTCTCATTATTAAGTAGAGCTACATTGTACTCTAGTCTCCGTCTCAAGTAGAGCTACTTGCCATAACATACTCACTCGGTGCTAGCCTTTGTTCTCATAACCCAATTACATTTACCCTACCAAAGAGGTCCCCTATGGCTACCTTACAATGGCGACAATATAACTCATCATGACTTTCCTAAGGATGATATGAAGCCGTTCCATCCAATCAACCCTAAGTCCATCATTCATTACATGAAGGATACCATTACGGCTTTCGACTTCAAAGTTCATAACCTTACCACTAGGTTTAAGGTTCCACGTACATGAACTTCTTAACATCATTTAAGGTCTCACATATCATTCATTCATACATGACAAGGGTGAACTAAGCTTACCTAGTCAAGACATCTCATATTCACATATCCTTCATACACGTATCAAGTAAGGGACACAGGTCTACCAAAATAAGACACACCATACTTCACTTTATTACATATAGCATATCATTCTTTGAAGCACTTAGGAATGACCCTTATCATCTTTATGTCATCCTATACATTACTATATCATCACCAAGATAACCATTATAGACTCATATGGTCAAGTAGGAACAATCATGCATCACTCTAAGACTACACACATAAACATATAGTCATAGTCTAACATGATCCCCTAATATCAATAGAAGAACACATACTTTCACATAATTACATGTAGAAGAGCATGATCATACTTGACATAATCAATTACATATATCATCACATTACTTCAAGTAGTTTTACGACAAGGCCATGATCATCATAATACATAAAGTAACGCCAACAAGGCCACATCAATTGCAAGTAAAGCACATAGCACCGCCACCATAAGTAACCATACTAATCACAACATAATTGAAGTCTAATTAACATAAAATAAATAGGATTAGGGCAGCGTACCACCAATCCATTCTCACCACGTCAATCCATAGCTAAATCATCCAATTCAATACCATAAGGCCCTTACCCATGCCATAAACATCAATTCAATACAAAAACTATCATACTCAATGACTCTAGGTCAATTCAATATATATATTTATCAATCTAAGAACAATTTGACATCAATTGAATACAATTCTTACAACATTTAATAGCCCATAGAAAACTACACTAGAGTTCATAAGCATTAAGACAATATCAAGTAACCCATAAAGTAGTCAAAAACTAGGTTCATCAATTACATGGGTTCATAGGTTAATTGAGTTAAAATCATCTAATTAATAACAATTCAATCAATATTCAATGCCTTAAAACCTTTAATGCAAGAACCCATGGATAGATCATAAAATTGGACAAGTTCATCTCTAAGAACTTTAGAAAACTCTTTGAATGTTGGCTCCTTGATGAATAGAGTTTCAAGGATAAAAAACCATACCTAAATGAAATTAATCCACCAATTTGATGAAGAATCTCCACTCAATTCTCCAATCCAAGATCTTCCTTGAGTTTTGGCCTCAATGGAGTTCTAGAGAATTTCTAAGAGAATTTGGTTTTGATTTGAAGAATGAAATCTTCTAAGTGTTTAAGGCTTATAAACATGTTTAGAATACCCAAAATACCCCTAAGTAACCGCCCTTTCTCTTATTTGGACGTGGGGTGAAATCATTTCACCCCTTTCACTAGAGTGAACTGCGCAGGAACACAGCGCAGAGATGGTTGCCAATCGACTGGCCGTTTCCCAACCAACGGACCGTCCTGTTGGTTCGTCGTTTGGGAATGAGTTTGGTCCTTGGCTTGAACTCTGCCACGCCTAAGTCCTAACCCAAGAAACCCATCGACGGGGCCTCGACGGGCCAACGAGCCATCGTTTGCCTCAGTCGATTGGGGCCTGGTCTAGGCAGCATTGGCTCAAAGAAAGGGTCCTTCCTCAAGGACCCTTGGATGGTCCTTGGGTATGTTTGCCCGGATGTTTCCAACCTAAATATGTTCGTATACGAGTTTAGGACCTTCAACATCAATTTCATCCAAAACAAACGCATAAAACTTGACGAAACATGCCAAGACACACAAGGTCATTTTAAGGCAAACCTTTCGAACGTCATGGACGTTCTTGGACGTTTGACCTCCAAACTTCATGAAACTTTACACACAGAATATAAACACTATAATAAATCATATAAGGACCTCATAACTCATGAACACATATATAGGCACATACGCACACATGAGGCACATAGGTGACTTAGTCATCTAACGTCTTAGTCGTCCCTTGACGTTTCACTACCTACAACTCTAGACACTGCGTCAATACCACATTATAGACCATTTTAGGACCTTATACCCTCATGACAACCATGTTAGGATCTAGCTTCACCTAAGTCATTTTCGAGGTATTACATAAGACTTCTAGTTCTTTCCTTTTCATTTGGAGACGATTGTTATATAAGCCTATATGAGGCTCTTTGTTGTAATGAAGTATGGGTTAAACCCAATTGTTGTATTCGTTTTAGATGGTTCTAATATGAGACATATTATAGACTTCCTATGAGATTATGTTCCTATACTATGTATGTGAAAAAAAAGTAGAAACCTATGTAGTGCTTCCTATTACGAGGAGTCTAAGTAAACTCCGTAACTATATATTGTGTGTATGCGAGAGGTCTATATAAACCTTAATGTAGAAGTAATTAAAAAGTTTTAACTTTTTCGCGTTTTTAACCTATGAAATGTAATGACGAATGCTAAGAGGTTAGTCTTAGTCCTCTTTCAGGACGACGACACCGATACTTCTGGGGGTGCTCCCCGGATGTGACAAACTTGGTATCAGAGCATGAGGTTTAATATTCTTAGGATTGATGTATCATTGAACCACATCTATGTAGTTTCTTATTCATAATGGTGAAGCGCGCCACACTTATGAGTGAGAAGCTATATGATGCTTAGGAAATTCTCATTTTTTTGGAAATCCAATGTTGTGCCTCTAGAGCATACTTTATGTGTGCTTTCAACCTTTTATTGTGGTTATAGGTATGAATACTCGAAGGGCAGCCGCACTAAAACTTGATGAAGCGATTGCTAATGCGGGAGTTCCTCCCCGTGGCAATCAAGATCCTCCTCTTGAAGAAGTTGCTAATGATGATCAAGCTCCGGCCAATCCTCCATCCATGATGATACGCTCAAACTATACTTCCCTAAAGAAGTATAAGCGATCGTATTAAGTAAAGAACCCAATTGTTAGGTTGGGGTTGATCCCACAAGGAAAATGGTTTAGACTTAACTTTAATCTACGATTATGTCTATTTAGTCAAGTCCTTTCCGAAAACAGTTTAAATAAAAGAGGGATTTTATGTAACAAAAATGTTCAATTATTACTAAGTAAACAATTAACAAGATTAAAACTTTAGTGTTTATCAAGTGACGAGAGAAACTAGGGTATAAGTGTTCCCCATAGGGTTATAACGTGGTAATCCTAGCTATAACAACTATTTCCTAGTATCTTGCATGCAAAGTGGTAAGTTATGTATCCCTAATTCTTTAGTTCGGCAACTAGGGAATTTGACTCCGCACCTTGGTCCAGCTACGTGTGTTCACTTTACTAAGCCTTACCTTTACCTCATATTAGGCGTCATATTCAATGTATGGATAAGTTACTACTTCGCACCAATTGAAACTAGCCTATTATATAGTGTATACTAAATCTACGTTGATAATTCTTTTCTTATTAGATACCTCCTTGGTCCGACAAGTAGCAAAAAGGCGAGTTCTAACGTTGGCCACCGTTAAAAAGACTTCTAAACTGAAGAATTATCAATACATGCAAGAAACTATTCTAGAATTGTTATTTAGCTAGGTTTACTACGTTAATTACCCATGGTTCCCACAACCCTAGTTGTGGATTTAGTTACCCATGCTAAGAATTACACAATTCATAATATTTAAACAAGAAATCATGCACTTACTTTAACAAATTTGAAGAAAACCCAGAAATATCACTTGAATTAACTAAAATATTGAAAGAAACGATTCCGAAAAATTGAAGTATTTCCCAAAAAACCAAAGTTTAACTTCCAATAACACAAATCTGAAAAATAGTAAAGAGTCTAACCTCCAAAATGAGGTTTTTAGTCCTATTTATAATAATAAAGTCCTAAAATAAAAAGGAGTTCTAAATAAGGAAAAATCTATCCAAAACGCATCTTCAGTTGACGACCCAACTGACGGTCCGTCGATGGAACGACGGACTGTCGGCAGCTTCCGTCTGTCAATACTTCAAATCTGTTTTAGCCTCCACTTTTCAACACTTTCTGTTACCATCGACGGACCAACAGCACGGTCCATCAATAGACCTATAGTCCGTCGATGGCCTCCGTTCCTCCATACTTAGTGGTTTCTTCAAGTCGGGTACTGGGACTACTTTCTGTTACCATCAATGATTTGCCAGTGACAGTCCGTCGATCAGTTGACAGACCGTCGATCCTTCCGTAGCCCCACACTTGGTCAGAATTCCACGATTTGATTTCAGCAGCTTGAACCTCCAGTCGACGATCATCACCTAAGGACCATAACGGGTCGACAAACCGTCGATGGCTCCGTAGGTCATCACTTTTGCACTGATTTCAGCACAATCTTCAGCGTTTTCATTCTGAACAGTTTTCCTGCAAACACAGATAAAAAGACATTAGAATCATTACAAAAAGGCCTTAGACACACACTAAACTTAAGAAAAAAGCATTGAAAGTACCGTGAAACCACGGTACATCAACACCCTCAACTTAAATTCGTTGTTTGTCCTCAAGCGACGCACTATGACACACCATAACACCTTTGTACAAAAATATCTTCATTTAAGCTTTAAAAATCATCTGGCTATCAATCCCGATTATTTTCATTGTTTTTATGCATGATATCACTCTTAGGCTCGTTCATGTGGATCAGACCATGACACAGACTCACCACGCACCGACACCTCTCCTCTTTTATGTCTCACCAAGGTACCAACTTTTCAATATTGCAACTAGTGTCCTCACTTTAAAAACAACATCCTCCTTTTTCACACAGTGATTTCAATTTGAGTATAAGGATTATTTTTCAACACTCGCTCTCAGAACCACTTCACACCTAATTGATACTTGTCTCCATAGGCTTGCCCTTATTTTCACTGCTTTAAGTTCACCATATTAGACTCTCAGGATCATGATAGGACTTTCTTGGCTTGAAACGTAGGTTCAGGATCTGGTAGGGTACATTTGGATGCATTTTAGTGACTTATTGCCCTCCTTGACATAAATGCTAAGCGTCCTACCTTTTCATCGTTTATTATGCCCTACTCTTCAGTTTCTTATATTCCTTGCCTTGCTTTTCTCCTTTCTTTTTCCTTTTGTGCAAATTACCCTTCTTTTATTTTTATTTTCAAATTTTCAAAATTTTCACTTGATTTCAACTTTTATTGAGTCACTTTTCTTTTCTTCTTCCATTAATTCTTTCAAACCCGCTTTCCGGAACATTCCTCATAATAGCCACCCTCGTTTTGCCATGAACCAAGGTACACAATACCCAAAGTTGGGTCAGGGACAGGATGAGCTTTGTTTCTGCATTAGCCACCCTCAACTTATGCTTTTGGCATAAGTTGAGGTGCACATGTCCAAGGAGGGGCCAGGGCCAATACATTGTACCCAGAAAAGATGAGTTGGGGTAGAAAAGAAAGGTCCATTGTAAGCTCAAATTATTTGGGTAAAAAAGGATTAATTTCATTTGGTTTTCTTTCATTTAGGCTAAAGATTGACTATGTTGAAAGGGGGCCTATGATCCTTTCCTGATTGTCTAACACAGGTTACTTTTTGCAGGACTAACCGGGCAAGTTCTAGCTAGATACCAATAGTGGACTATTCAACTTTCCTCATACTCACTTAACACCTCATTACCCTACCGGATTATCGGACACCTAGTTCAAGCGTTAGATCGAGGGTCATGCAATGGTGTATCTCTATGTCATGCTTAGAGCCAACACATTCAATATTCAATTATGCCTAATCATGCAAGCATTCATTTTAGAATGGGATATCATTGTATTTTAGCCATCATGCTTCAGATTTCACACATACTTTGTACATAGTACTAACATGCCGGTTCAACAATAAAATAATCAATTTCTTAAGGGAAAAGAACACAGGAAAGAAAACCCCAAGAGAGGATCATGAGTTGGGCTACTCAAACTTCACCCTAGCACTCACATTCCATATACCCCACCCCCAACAAGAAAGCATGCAATTGTCCCCAATGCATAAGAAATATAAAATAGGGTGGTAGGTGAAGCAAACCTGAGGCGCATAGCGCCGATGATCAACAAGCTGGCGGGTCCGGTTTCCCAAAACCCGCTCCCTCAGTAGTAGGGACACCATCAGTAGTGTCCGAAGCAAAGAAAGCACCCCCAGTAGTGCTTCTCTCAACATCAACAATCCTGGAGCTAGACGCCCCAACAGCCAACTCAAGAGCCCTCATCTGCCGGGCCTCCTCATCCATCAACGAGGCTCTCCTCGCAGCCTCCAACTCAGTATGCTCTCTCTTCTTAGATCAAGCCTCATCACCCTCTCTGGATCGATGCCTCTTGGCATGTTCACGTGGCGGAGGCGGTGGCGCAGCGGTGGTCTGGAACAGTGCAGCAAGCACCGTATCCTCAGCAGGATCTGCAGGAGTGGCCTTAGGCTCAGGTACCCGCACATCCAGAATGGCATCCACGTCAGCCCCCAGACTCGCCACAGCAGCCTGGAGAGTCGTCAAGTCAATAGTAGGGGCTGCCCGGGTGATAACTCTCAACTCAAAGGCGTCAAGGCGCTGGTGGACTGCCAGAATCTGCCTCTCAGTCTGTTGGGCAATCCTCTTCTCGATCCGATCCTCCGCCTCAGCAATGGACTTCTGCATCCAAGGCTGGATATGGTGCAGCAGTGTGGCCATCTGGGCCTCTAACTTCTGGACCCTAGCAATCGGGACCAGTGCAGTAGATGAAGTAGAACGGGAGGAACTCGGAGCTTGCTAGTACCCGGGATAGACTCAATTGGGGTGGTGCCGGTAGGCTCTGATGTAGCCTGATTAGCCCCTTGGGCTTGCTCTACCGTGTCCGCCAAGTTCTCACCTAGCGACTGCACCTCCACTATGGTCCCTCTGTTGGGTGCCGCCTCATTGGCCTCATCCCAGATAAGACCCATATCAACTGTCCCAGTGGGAGTACTGAGAACATCAATATGCCATATGGGCACTCCAGCAGACCTGCACAACTTGAAAATCAAGCAGGGAAAAGGGTACGTGGTGGTGGCCTTAAAGGCCCTCTCATGAAGGACTGCCAGCAACAGTCTCGAAACATCCACCTCGAACCCTGCAACCATGGCAGCTACCAATACTGCTCTATCCCATGTGAGAATGTTGTCAGCAGCAGTGGGGGATAGGAAGTGACGAACCAATAGCCAGATGAATTTCGCCACGAATGTGAGGTTGGCCTTCTTTATCACACCTCTGGGCTCTAGCACCCAATCGGCACCCTCACCATCCACGGAAATATCTTGGGTTATCCACTTTTTGGTGGTCTCTCTCACCGCCGCATCACACTGGAAATGGCCCTCCTTTATCAGCTTCCACCTATAGTCAAACTCGGGGGTAAAGGGCTCTCTAGTAGCATCTGTATCAGCGCCGTATAAGAAACGGCGAATATCAGGTAAGGAGATGTCCACCCTGCGGCCACAGACTCGAACATGATCAAGTGGTGCCCGTTTGGCGGTATTAGACCGCCTATCAAAGAAGACCAAAGAGTCTCTACATAAGAAGCGTAGAACTCTCGCACCACCTCCTCGCTGTAGCGTCCAACGCTCCTAGCCATCCACTCTAGCCGATGGCGGGTGAAAAGAGTATGTGCATCAGGGATAGAGTGGAGACTCCCTGTAAGAACTCGCCGCTCGACAGTAAGTGTCCGAGTCATGACCCCCTTATCGTTGAGCAGCTTGGTGTCCCTGTACACCTGGTATTGTCCTTGTACACACCACCGGTTGGGCTGATCAACAACCAGTGCAGGGACGTCAGTCATGGGTGCTGGAGTGGAATCCGCACTGTCAGCCTCATCAGGCGAGGAAGAATGGACCGGTGCAGCAGGAATAGTGGGACCATGTGAAGCTGACGCTTCCTTAGACCCGGAAGCCTCCTCAGAGCCAGACGCTCCCTCAGACCCGGAAGCCTCCCCGGAGCCAGACGCTTCCTCAGAACCCGCAGCAGACCGAGAAGGTGTGCTGATCAGTGTGCGCTTCTCATCAAACTGGGAGGCAGTGACTACGCCGGACGCCACCTTCTTGGGCGTGCCCCGAGTGGTCCTAGCAGCACGTGTAGGTGTCTGGTTGCCTGGTGGCACGTATTCTAGATGACGATCATCGTTCGAGCCAATCACCATCCGGCGGGAATGGGCGACGGACTTGGAACGTCCTCTGGAGTAGACTAAGTCTGGCTTGGGGGCCATTGGTACCTGCAAAAGAGAGTTATTAGTTCCATTGTAAACATCTGACACACCCAACAGAAGCAAGACCAATTTGGAAACACTAAACACAGTCCAGTTCAGAAATGCAGGACTGAACGACGGGCATTACATACAGTCCATCGACGGAATGATGGTCCATCGGTGAACATTTAGCAAATATTTTGAAAGCTGCAGGAACAAAGGTTTTGTTAGAGACGACGGACATGTAGGACGGTTCGTGGATCAACCGACGGACCGTAGACCTAGTCCGTCGTTGGACACTTAGAACAAAATTAGAATGCTTGACATGCAAAGTTTCTTGTTAAAGACGACGGACCGTCGACCAACCCCGTGGGTAGACACTTAGACAAAAATAGAGAAACCCTAAGCAAACAGGGTTCTATTACAGACGACGGACGTGCAGGACGGTCCGTCGATCAATAGACGGACCGTAGACCACATTCGTCGTTCCAGAGTTAGACAAGTATGGGGAGTGGCTATCGACGACCCCATCGACGGTCCGTCTATTCATCGATGGTCCGTAGACGGGGTCTCGTACTGTCAGTCAGACAGATTTTGGTAAGTTATTGTTGGCACGCTCAAGGAACAATTTTCAAGCAAAATAAGACACATCAAGTTCATCTAGCATGTAACAAACCATTTCGTCATTCCTAGGACTTGGATTATCGCAATTTTAATCTTAGATTCTAAAAGACCATCAAACCCCAAGTCGAAAACAACAACACTCAAAACACAGTACATGTAGACATTAACACCCCCAACCCATTAACTTTACATTATTCGAAGGGACTAGGAACCCATTTTCAACAGTTCAAGCATGTAATTTTATCCCAAAGTCAAGACCCACATACGTATTTCATCAATTTCGCATGCAAATGAGCGAGAATTGATTGAGTAGATGAGAATGACATACCTGTGTACTGTAGTGGAGGGAATGGGGAGATGAATTTGTGCACGAAACCACACCGAACCCGTCTTTGAACACCGACCAGAAGGAAGACAGAAAAAGATTTGGGAAGTGGGGAGTGAGAGGTTTTGGGATTGAGTGGAATTTTGGGGAAGATGGGAAAACAGGAATTGATTAGTGGGGAGTTAGTGTGTGAGTGAGGGGGGGGGAGTTGAAGGAAATGGGGAGGGAAACGGTTGGGAAAAGGGATTTGAAAAGGTGGGTGGGTGGGGTAACTGAACAGTTTAAAATCAATATATAGCCGGTCAGGTCGGGTCGGGTTATTGGGTCTGGGGAACTAACGATTCCCCGTAGACGGACCGTAAGTCCATCTACAGTCCGTCAACTGTGCCCTAACTTAGGAAAAAATAGAAATCATACCTGGGATCCACGGATGCCGTCGACGGTCTGTGGATGGGTCGACGGCTTGTCGATTTGTCCGTAGATTAGTGCACAGACCAATTTATGCAGATTTCTTGTAATTTGGTCCCTGTACATTGAACACCCAATAAGCTAATCTTTTTGTATTTTCTGGACACTTTTTAGACACGGACCCTAGTCTACTCCCTAGCCAACACTTCTAAAAGAAAGTTAAAGAAAATGCATACATGACATTAAGTAAAAACCGAAATAATGCACTACTCCTAGAAAATCAAGAAAAACCTATTGTTGGCTAGAGGATATATATTGGGTTGCCTCCCAATCAGCGCTTGATTTAACGTCGCGGCACGACGCAGGACTCTCAATTACTCAGACTTCATAAAGATGATATGCCTCAACCACTTCATTCGCATTTTCCACATGCCCTAGGTAGATTTTGATTCTTTGTCCGTTCACCTTGAACCTTGCACCCTCCTTGTTCTCCAACTCAACCGCACCATGAGGAAATACTTGAGTGATCAAGAATGGACCAGTCCATTTGGATTTGAGTTTGTCCACAAACAAGCGCAACCTAAAGTTGAACAAAAGACCAAGTCCCCAACCACAAAGTCGCGCTTCTCAATCTTTTGGTCATGGTACTTCTTCATCTTTTCTTTGTAGAGGGCTGAACTTTCATATGCCTTCAAGAGAAACTCATCAAGATCATTTAACCCATTCAACCTCACCTCCGCTGCTTCATTCCAATCCATCTTCAGTTTCTTCATTGCCCTCATGGCCTTATGCTCTAACTCAACCGGCAAGTGACACGCCTTCCCATATACAAGTTGGTATGGACATACTATGGGAGTCTTGTGTGTTATTCGGTAGGCCCAAAGAGCATCATCAAGCCTCCTTGACCAATTCGTTCTACTCGCATTCACTGTTTTCGCTAGAATCTGCGTGATTTCTCTGTTTGACACCTCAACTTGCCCACTAGTCTGAGGATGGTAGGCAGTGGCCACATTGTGGCGAACCCCATATTTCTCCAATAACCCTTTGAACAACTTGTTGCAAAAGTGGGATCCCCCATCACTAATAATGGCCCTTGGGGTGCTAAATCTGGAAAATATATTCTTTTTCAAGAACGCGTTGACACTCTTTCCTTTATTATTTGCAAGTGCTATGGCCTCCACCCATTTTGACACATAATCAACCGCCACAAGAATATACTTCATCCCATGAGAACTCGCAAAAGGGCCCATAAAGTCAATGCCCCACACATCAAACAACTCAATTACAAGAATGGGATTTAAAGGAAGCTCTTGCCGTCTAGAAACACCTCCATCTCTTTGGCACCTTTTGTCAAACCTCAAAACCCATTAAGATGGACAGGCACCCGATGCCCTAAAGGCCCGAGAGAACCAACCTGCAACCTGTTCTTACTGAGCATATCCTATAACAATTGAGACAATTTAACTTTGGATGCAGCGATACAAACCAACGTAAGTAGGTCCAAACGTTATATACCAGACTTGGCCGTTTAGGCCACAACTCCTTAAGACACAACTGAACCATGTACATATGTCTACAAAGCCTCTCAAAGATAGAAGACTAGAGTAGGTCGGGACAGACCCCGCCTTACCCTTAACTACGATACAATACCAAACGAATTTACCAAGGACTTAATAAAGCTCCGAATTAACTTGGAGCTCACCAAAAGTAGCAGAATTTCGAGTGCTCCTATTGAGGAGGTCTACTAGCTGGAGTACCTGAGCCTGCAGCATGAAATGCAGCGTCCCCAATACGGGACGTCAGTACGAAAAATGTACTGAATATGTAAGGCAAAAAGTATATGTAATACAAGGCTCAAATGAATTCAAGTAGCAACATATGAGTGCATAGATTAGGAGAGAAGACCACCTTTGCTTACTCTTGTGGAATCAAGTAAGCTACATTCTTTTCTTTACCTTTTTATATATTATAATCTTTGTTGGACATGTGATACAAGTGACCAGCTGATCAGTGGTAGAAGAGGATGACCCATGCTAGGCGTATTAACCCCTGGGATGCGGTCCTCATAATTACACAACATGGGATCGGCCCATGCTAGGCTTTTGCCCCTGAGCTGCCACCCTTCTATACCAATAGGGATCGGCCCATGCTAGGCTTTTGCCCCTGAGCTGCCACCCTTAATTAAATAGATTTCATCACTTAGATTCTTAATCTTTGAGATTATTGTTAATCAGTTCATAACTCTTTTGAGACGTTATTTTGGATAATCATAACACTTTGAGATGTTGATTTTGTGGTCATAATCATCTTGGAGATATGAAATTACAGAACAGTAGTGGAATACATGAAAACAATACTTTGAGGCAGTAACAATGACATAAGGAGCTATGAAACATCAACACCTTACTTTAAGACCTTAATGGCACAGTTGACTTCAATTGGCTTAGGAGAAGGATTCATCAAACTTTCTTTTGCAAATACCATTTCTATAACAGCACAAGGGAAAATTACACAAGTATAGAGTAGTGAACATATAATGAAGTAGTTCCATGTGCTTAGAATGGGGAAAGAAATATTGTTAGCTATTTGGAGATAGTACGCTGCCAATATGCTTCCTTTTCTAGAAATAGAACTTATGGGAATCACTTCATTGATATTAATTGCAGGTGGCAGATTTCATGCCAAAAGGATATAAAATTGAATAGCCTTACATACCTTATTTTTCTGACCAATACCACTATCACGATTCAACCTTCCTTATTGGGTGCTAATCTACAACATAAGTCATGATTAAGCTAACATCAGCAGCTAATCACAATAAGGTCCTCCAAAACAGTAGCTAAAATATTTGATGGAAATCAGGCCCAAACAACCCTTACATAAATGGTGAACCACCACCCCTTCTATACACATTAATACAACTTCATACATCATCTCCCAAGCTACCCAAACAGCCCTCAACAACAATATTCATAAGGCAGCCACTATCAGTCTCAAATCTTTCAGCATAATAGGAGAATATTGACTCAAAGATTTATCACAATCCATGAATTCTTGATAAACATATACAAAATTCTCCACTCCAAACATTATCAAAGAGAGGAAAACAAATGGGTTGAAGTCTTACCTTAATTCTGAAAATTTATCCTCTACACTTGTACTTAAAGAATTCAAACTCTCCTTCAAACTCTTACTTGAAAAATTAGACAGCACTCAAGAACTCTAAGGTGTTTTAGGGCTGCTAATTAAAGCCAAGAGAGACCAAGAAAGAACTTAGGAAATCTGAAACTTTTGCAAGTTCAAAATGGAGAATAAGACTTGATCCTTATCCTTTGAAAAAGGAGGTGTTATGGCCGACACTCTTGACCAATTTTGGGCCATATAATGTCAAGTAGGTGCCCCACCTGCTTGTCCTTTTAACTAGGGCCTTTTTGGACTTAATATTATTGGACCTTGGCTGTCCATTTTTCCTTTGTTCTTTTATTCAACTTGGACAGATTAATGCAAGTAGGTGGTACACACTTGGCCCAATAACATGGTAAAACAAAACTTAGGAGGTCATGCACTTACCTAGTTTCACTTGGGCTTTATCCATAATGGGCCAATTGGCAGATTTGGCTGTTGGGCCTTCTTTCATTCACATTTTTCTTTAATAGGTTTGGGCTTCAAATGAGCCCTTAAATATAAGCCTAAATCTGGTCAATCAAACTTGGGCCCTTTAACTATAATATAGCTCAAATAGGTGATGCAGCTGCTAGCTCAATTACCATCTTACTATAATTACTTAAGTACTTTCCATCGGAGTTAACTTGCAATACATATGCTAAAACGTGCAAGGCATTACATCACCTTCCAAGCTAGTTTAAACCAACACTAATCACATAAGAAACATGATCCCTCACCTACACTATAAGTCTATGTCAAGTATAACATGAATAGAACTACCACATACAAAAATACAGGTCGTTACATCCTTTCCCCCTTGGAACATTCGTCCTCGAATGTTAGCATGGTTGTCCGGCCTAATCAAGTTCAAGTCTAAGTTAGTACTACTATTAATCACATTGAACATATAGACTTATACTTACTTGTCAATGCCTCCACTAACATTTTGATCATTCCCACCAGTGTGAAAGAGGTGAGGATACTTCAATTTCATTGCTTCTTCTGCTTCCCATGTAACTTCTTCTACTTGTTGGTTTCTCCATAGAACTTTTACAGAAGCTACTTCTTTATTTCTTAACTTCCTAACTTGTCGATCCAGAATAGAAATGGGTACTTCTTCATAAGTGAGATCTCCTGTAACCTGTACGTCTTCAGTAGGAGTAATACGAAATGGGTCACCTACGCATTTCCGTAGCATTGAGACATGGAACACCGGATGAACTGATGAAAACTCTTGTGGTAGCTCTAACTCATAGGCTACTTGGCCAAATTTTTGGATAATCTTATATGGCCCTATATAGCGTGGACTCAGCTTTCCTTTTTTACCAAACCTCATTACCCCTTTCATCGGAGACACCTTCAAGAACACCCAATCCCCTATAGAAAATTCTAGTCCTCTCCTTCTAATATCTGCATATGATTTATGTCGACTTTGAGCTGTTTCTAGCCGCTGTTGTATCACTTTGACTTTTTCCATAGCTTGATGAACAAGATCTGGCCCAAATAACGCAGTTTCACCTATTTCGAACCAACCAATTGGTGATCTACACTTTCGACCATATAAAGCTTCATAAGGTGCCATTTTAATGCTCGAATGATAGCTATTGTTATAAGCAAATTCAATAAGTGGTAGGTGATCATCCCAGCTACCCTTGAAATCTAATATACAAGCTCGCAGCATATCCTCAAGTGTCTGAATTGTACGTTCTGCCTGACCATTCGTTTGAGGATGAAAGGCTGTACTTAAATTCACTTGTGTTCCCAAACTCTTTTGAAATGACTTCCAAAACTTTGCTGTGAATTTAGCTCCTCTATCAGATATTATAGAGATTGGCACTCCATGTAGTCGAACTATCTCTTTAATGTACAACCTCGCATACTCTTCAGCTGTATAGGTAGTCTTCACCGGCAAGAAGTGTGTTGCTTTGGTAAGTCTATCAACTATTACCCTTATGGAGTCAAATTTTCGGAGTGAGCGAGGCAAACCAGTAATGAAATCCATGTTGATCATGTCCCATTTCCAAATTGGAAGTTCTATCCGCTGCATGTAACCTCCGGGCTTTTGGTGTTCTACTTTTACCTGTTGACAATTTGGACACTGAGCCACGAATTCTGCAATGTTCTTCTTCATGTTACCCCACCAATACATTTCTTTCACAACTCTTTCCTAGCTATAACAACTCTTTCCTAGTATCTTGCATGCAAAGTGGTAAGTTATGTATCCCTAATTCCTTGGTCCGGCAACTAGGGAATTTCACTCCGCACCTTGGTCCAGCTACGTGTGTTCACTTTACTAAGCCTTACCTTTACCTCATATTAAGCGTCATATTCAATGTATGGCTAAGTTACTACTTCTCACCATTTGAAACTAGCCTATTAGATAGTGTACACTAAATCTACATTGATAATTCTTATTAGCTACCTCCTTGGTCCGGCAAGTAGCAACAAGGCGAGTTCTAACGTTGGCCACCGTTAAAAAGACTTCTAAACTAAAGAATTATCAATACATGCAAGAAATTATTCTAGAATTGTTATTTATCTAGGTTTACTACGTTAATTACCATGGTTCCCACAACTCTAGTTGTGGATTTAGTTACCCATGCTAAGAATTACACAATTCATAATAGCTAAACAAGAAATCATGCACTTACTTTAACAAGTTTGAAGAAAACCCAGAAATATCACTTGAATTAACTAAAATATTGAAAGAAACGATTCTGGAAAATTGAAGTATTTCCCAAAAAACCAAAGTTTAACTTCCAATAACACAAATCTGAAAAATAGTAAAAAGTCTAACCTCCAAACCGAGGTTTTTAGTCCTATTTATAATAATAAAGTCCTAAAATAAAAAGGAGTTCTAAATAAGGAAAAATCTGTCCAAAACACGTCTTCAGTTGACGACCCAACTGACGGTCCGTCGATGGAATGACCTTCCGTCGACACCTTCCGTCGGTCCATACTTCAAATCTTTTTTATCCTCCACTTTTCAACACTTTCTGTTACCATCGACGGACCAACAACACGGTCTGTCAGTAGAGCTACGGTCCGTCGATGGCCTCCGTTCCTCCAAACTTAGTGGTTTCTTCAAGTCGGGTACTGGGACTATTTTCTGTTACCATCAACGATTTGCCAGTGATGGTCCGTCGATCAGTCGACGGACCATCGATCCTTCTGTAGCCCCACACTTGGTCAGAATTCCCCGATTTGATTTCAACAGCTTGAACCTCCAGTCGACGATCATCACCTACAGACCGTCAACGGGTCGACGGACTGTCGATGGCTCCGTAGGTCATCACTTCTACACTGATTTCAGCATAGTCTTCAGTATTTCCGTTCTTGACAGTTTTCCTGCAAACACAGATAAAAAGACATTAAAATTACTACAAAAAAGTCTTAGACACACACAAAACTTAAGGAAAAATCATTGAAAGTACCGTGAAACCACAGTACATCACATGACGGGCGGGGATATAAGGGCAATCTTTCTCCAAATGGTCCGAGCCATTACTAATTAAGAACAAGCCGTCACTACTCAAGCTCAAGCCATGACGGCCCAAGCTAACCGGGAGGTGGTATCCCGAGGAAACCAACATGTTAGCACCATGGCCTTCCGTTTGAGGGATTTCACAAGGATGAATCCACCTACTTTCTATGGGTCCAAAGTGGAGGAAGACCCCCAAGAGTTCATTGATGAAGTTTACAAAATCCTCCATGCTATAGGGTTGACTACTAGTGAGAAGGTTGAGTTAGCCACCTACTAACTCAAGGACGTGGCCCAAACTTGGTACGTCCAATGGAGAGACAATTGGATTTTGAGGGGTGGTCCGGTGACATGAGAGATTTTCAAGAAGGCTTTTCTTGATAGGTTCTTTCCAAGGTAAAAGAGGGAATCTAAGGTGGAAGAATTCATAAACCTTCGTCAAGGAGGTATGAGTGTGCTTGACTACTCTTTGAAATTTACTAAGTTGTCAAAGTATGCTCCTTCTTTGGTTTCCGACCCAAAGGATGAGATGAGCCGCTTTGTGACGGGAGTGTCTGATAACTTGAAAGAAGAATGTCGTTCGGCTATGCTACATGATAATATGAATTTTTCTCGTCTCATGGTTCATGCTCAACAAGTGGAAGAGACAAGAATTAAGAGAAAGAGAGAGATGTCAATAGGGAAAAGTCATTTGATGGTGGTTCTTCAAAAGGTAAGCTTGATATCCAAGACAAGTCTAGGTTCAGAAAGAGGTTTTTTAATCAAGTTCCTTCCAAGTTCTCTAAGGCTTGTGATGATAGGGTGTCTAACCCTAAGCCTAAAAAGGGAAGGGGTATTAGTTCACCAACCAAGAAGCCAACTTGTAGAGAGTGTGGAAAGAAGCATTATGGTGATTGCCTCATTGAGACGGACAATTTATTTAGTTGTGGTAAGATTGGCCACAAGGTGAAGGATTGCCCAAACTTGAAGGGTCAAAATAAAGGTAATGGGCAATCTCAATCCAGTTGTTCAAATGTGGATCCACCAAAGAAGAATTGCTTTTATGCTCTCCGCTCTAGGGGTGAGCAAGAGACTTCGCCTGATGTGGTGACTGGTATGTTTAAAGTCTTTTCTATTGATGCATATGCTTTACTTGATCCCGGTTCTACCTTGTCATTCGTTATACTCCTTTAATAGCTAAAAAGCTTGACATTTTGCCCGACATCTTGAATGAATCTTTTATGGTGTCTACCCCTATGGGTGAGTCGGTTATTGCTAAAATAGTATATAGAAATTGCCCTATAATGTTGCCAAATAGAGTTACTCATGTGGAATTAGTAGAACTTGATATGGTTGATTTTGATGTCATTTTGGAAATGGATTAGTTGCATGTGTGTTTCGCTTGCATAGATTTTAGAACAAGGGTGGTGAAGTTTAACTTTCTTAATGAACCCATTTTAAAGTGGAAGGGGGGAAATTCTATCCCTAAAGGTCGTATCATTTCTAGTCTAAAGGATTGTAAGATGATCTCTAAAGGGTATTTATATCATATAGTAAGAGTCATAGATTTTGACTACGAAATTCCTCCCATTGAGTCGGTCCCCATATTAAGGGAATTTCCGTAGGTCTTCCCTAATGATCTTCCCGGTATTCCTCCCAAATGGGAAATTTATTTTGGTATCGTCTTATTACCGGATAGAAATCCCATTTCAATTCTTCCTTATCAGATGGCTCTGGCCGAATCGAAGGAGTTGAAGGCTCAACTTAAGGATTTACTAGACAAGGGTTTCATTAGTCCTAGTATTTCTCCATGGGGTGCTCCGGTGTTGTCTGTGAAGAAGAAGGATGGGTCCCTTAGGATGTGTATCGATTACCATCAACTCAACAAAGTCACAGTCAAGAACAAGTACCCTCTCCCTTGAATTGTTGATTTATTTGATTAACTCCAAGGTGCGAGTTACTTTTCAAAGATCAACTTGATATCGAGATATCACGGAATTAGGGTTAGAGGTGAAGATATTCCCAAGATGACTTTTCAAACTAGATATGGTCATTATGAGTTTCTAGTCATGTCGTTTGGATTGACTAATGCCCCAGCAGCGTTTATGGATCTCATGAGTAGGGTGTTCCAAAACTATCTTGATGCATTCATGATTGTCTTTATTAATGATAAATCGATGTATTCGAAGAGTGAGGGTGATCATATGGGCATTTGAGAGTTGTTTTGCAAGTACTTAAGGAGTATCAACTATTTGCCAAGTATAGAAAATGTGAGTTTTTGTTGAGGTCAGTAGCGTTTCTTGGTCATATTATCTCTAGGGTGTAGAGGTTGATCCAAGGAAGACGAAAGCGGTTAAAAATTGGCCTAGACCTTTGGCTCCTACAGATATTAGGAGTTTCTTAGGCCTAGCCGGTTATTATAGAAGGTTTGTCGACGGGTTTGCATCCATTGCTTCCCATTTGACAATCTTGACTCAAAAGAATGTTAAATTTGAGTGGTCGGAAGCATGTGAGAGAAGCTTCCAAATGTTGAAGGAAAGGCTTACCTCCGCTCCGGTGTTGACTTTTCCGGAGGGTACTAAGGGCTTCGTTGTATATTGTGATGCATCTCGAGTTGGGTTGGGGAGTGTTCTTATGCAACATGGCAAAGTTATAGCCTATGCTTCTTGGCAACTCAAGATTCATGAGAAGAATTATCCGACTCATGACCTTGAGTTAGCCGTCATGGTATTTGCCTTGAAAATATGGAGGCATTATCTCTATGGGGTTCATGTTGATCTGTATACGGACCATAAAAAGTCTTCAATACGTATTCACTCAAAAGGAGTTGAATCTCCTGCAAAGGAGATGGTTAGAGTTGTTAAAAGACTACGACATGAGTGTTCTCTATCACCCCGGCAAGGCTAATGTGGTAGCGGACACTCTAAGTCGTTTGTCCATAGGAAGTGTGTCCCATGTTGAAGAAGCCAAGAAAAACCTAGTGAGGGATGTTCATAGGTTGGCTCGTTTGGGTGTTAGATTGGAAGATTCTCCTAATGGTGGTGTTGTGGTACATCATAACTCCGAGTCGTCTTTGGTGGTTGAGGTGAAGTCTAAGCAACACCTTGATCCATTATTGAAGGAGTTGAAGGAATCGATTCTTTTAAAGATGAATGAGTCATTCTCCCAAGGAGGGGATGGTGTTCTTAGGTACCAAGGGATATTGTGTGTGCCCAATATCGATGATTTGAGAAATCGGATCCTTGAGGAAGCTCATGGAGCCCGTTACTCTATTCATCCGGGTTCTACTAAGATGTACCATGATCTTAGGGAAGTGTTTTGGTTGGATGGCTTAAAAAGGGACATTGCGGAATTTGTTGCAAAGTGTAAAAATGCCAACAAGTGAAAGCCGAGCAGCAAAAGCCAAGTGGTCTACTACAAGAAATCACAGTTCCTACTTTGAAGTGGGAAGATGTTAACATGGATTTCAAAGTTGGGTTGCCTCGGACTAGAAGGCAATATGATTCTATATGGGTGGTTGTGGATAGATTGACGAATTTTGCTCATTTAATGCCCGTTAAGTCCACTTATTCGGTGGAAGATTATGCAATAATCTATATTGACAAAATAGTGAGTCTTCATGGGGTTCCTTTGTCCATCATATCAGATAGAGGTGCTCAATTCACATCTAGGTTTTGGAGGTCATTTCAAAGAGGTTTGGGTATTAAGTGAAGTTAAGTACCGCTTTTCATCCGCAAACAGATAGTCAAGCGGAACGTACCATTCAAACTCTTGAAAATATGCTTAGAGCTTGTATCATTTACTTCAAGGTTAATTGGGATGAGCACTTGCCTTTGGTGTAGTTCTCTTATAATAATAGTTCATTCATCCATATCTAGGGCTCCTTTTGAAGCTTTGTATGGTAGGAGGTGTAGATCTCCTATTGGATGGTTTGAGGTTGGCGAGTCTTCGCTTCTTGGTCTCGACTTGATCTATAAGACCTTAGAAAAGGTCATATCATAAGAAACCATTTGCAAACAGCCTATAGTCGGCAATAGTCTTATGCCGATCATAGGATAAGGGACTTAGAATTTGAAAAAAGGGGATAAGGTGTATTTAAAAATTTCGCCCATGAAAGGAGTGGTGAGATTTGGCAAGAAGGGGAAGTTGATTCCTCGTTATGTGGGTCCTTATGAAATTTTGCAAAGGGTTGGCAAGGTTACTTATGAGTTAAAATTCCCTAATGAACTATCTTCGGTTCATCCGGTTTTCCATGTATCTATGCTTAAGAAGTGCATTGGTAACCCCGAGTCCATTCTTCCTATCGAAGGTCTTGGTGTGAAAGAGAACCTCTCCTATGAGGAGGTTCCGGTGGAAATCCTTGATCGTCAAGTGAAGAGGTTGAGTAACAAAGAGGTGGCCTTCGTAAAATTGTTATGGAGAAACTACCTAATTGAGAGAGCAACATGGGAGGCCGAGGATGACATGAAGTCCCGTTATCCTCATACTCTTTTCTAATTAAGGTTTGTTGTTCCTATTAATAATGTAAATAATGAATAAATTGAATTTTTGCTTGTTTTCGAGTAAGTACATATTTTGGTAAAGTTAAGTGTCAAAATGAGTTATCATAAAAGAGCCTTTTTGTGTTAACTTGCACTTATGTGAAATATATGTTTTATCTTCTTGAGATTTTTTGTCTTTTGATGTTGTTTTGAGAAGAATGACATCGTAACTCTTTAAAGTCATTTTGAGCTCATGTTGATGTTGAGAAGGTAGTTCCTCATAATGTATTATGAAATGTTGAGCTTTTATGTGTGGTGACTTGAGTTGCTATGCGTAATGATGTTGATATGTGTTGAATGTAGTTTTGAAGTAATCTTATGAGTTGTGACTCATAATATGCATGTTGTTGGTTGGAGTCTTGAGTCTATCCCTTTCTTCCAAAAGATATTAATGTCATTCGGGGACAAATGTTCCTAAGGGGGGGGGGGATAATGTAACACTCCGAAAGTCTATGACCTTAAATAGAGCCTCACATGTTGATATAAGGTTAGTAACACTGTCATAAGGACTAAAATAATGTTAATAAACCATTTAGGAAGTTTTGGAGTCAAGACATCAAGAAACGTCCATGACGTAAGCTAGTCTAATTTAACTAGTGAAACGTCCTTACATTTTGGGAAGGTTTAGAGGTGTTGTATGAGGTCTAAAACTTGTAAAATGACTTTAAATAGGTAAAAACTAGTATATAGAGTGAAAATGTCAAGGTCCGACCCCCCAAGGGTCGCCCTACGGGTCCACGAAAGGATTCCAAACTTGGCTTGGCAAGCTGCCAAGGCAGCAGCCCAATTACACATAGGAGTAATAAATCCGCGTCGCGGACTTGGATGGCCCTTGGTAAAATTTCAAGTATGCTTCGCGGGCAGGTCGCGACTCCACTGTCTCGAAAAATAATTTAGAAAATATTTCAGGAGCAGCTCCGCGTCGCGGACTTATTCCCCGACGAAAATCTGAAAATTAGAATTCTAGTTTGACTTCATTAAAGGGTCAACTTAAGTTAGGGGTATTTTTGGTATTTCATGGGAGGTCTATATATTGATTTTAAATCTGTTTTTCCTCACATTCAGTCACTCAAATCAAATTCCCAAATCAAAACCCAAAAGCTCTCACCTCTCTCTACTTCTCTCTCTATTAACCTCCATTGAAGGAAGAAGAAAGCTTGAAGAAGAAGACCAATTTCTCTAGAATTTCACTTGAATTTCGTGGATTAATCTTCATTAAGTTATGGGTTCTTTACTTTTGGGATTCCTTTCCCCAAGAGGCCCTCTCAAATTTGATTTCTCAAACACCCAATTTCAAGGGTTTTTCTATTCTAATGTGTATCTTCTAAACTTCAAATTGGTGGTTGATTATGATTAATTGTGATTTCGTATGACTAATTGAGTGTATATTGTTGGTTAATTGATGGAATTTAATGTAGATCATGTCCTTTCCCCAAATCCCCCAAATCTTGGATCTTGCTTATGAATTGATGGGAATTGATCAATGTATTGATTATTATACTTATTTTTATCTATTCTTATTCATTCATGGACTGCTTAGGGTAATGTATTGTTTGGATTGGATCTATTTCTTGAAGAATTCATGATGAACCCTATTCCCCTTAACCTTAGGTTATGAATTGAAGTTAATTGGGATAGGGATGATGCAATTGACTTCATTATTATGTTAATTACTATTGTGTGATGATATTACACCCATTATTGGGTTGAATTGGATGGTTATTGGTAAAACCTTGATGATATCTTTGAAGGAGATTGGGGTAAGTCTTGTGATCTCAATCCTTTACTTCAATTATGATTTCTTGTGTTTAGTGATTAAGTTGTATTGAAGTATACTTTATGATAAGATTGTTTAGGGTTTATATGATGTTGAATTGGAATGTCTTGAATTTGACTTGTGAGTTGTTGTCTATGATGTAATGATATAAGTAAGGTGATGATATAACAATGTGCCTTGTCATAATGTGATTATGCAAATGTGCTAAGCTCACATGTGTGAATTGTAATGAAAGGACCATATTCATGCAATTTCCTATTGAGCTATGATGATGATTATATTAGGGATAGAACCTATGACCTAAATTAAGCTATGATGATTAATAAAGGCTTAAAGACATTTCAAAAGGGACTCTAGCTTAGCACCGAGTGAACTTTTAGGTAAGGGCGGCGCCTTCCCAAGGAGGGAAGGTAGGGTTCACCATGAATCTCACGGGGTGGATAGACTCATAGTCCAAAAAGGGCATAGAGTTAAGTTTCCATGACAGCCCCCAAGCTCCATAAACTATGTTGCCACCATAGGAATACTAGCTAGTGGATCCACCTAGATGCTATGTTCATGTTTAGTTCTACTGTGGCCAGTAGACCACCTTCCATCAGTTTAAGGTTTTACAACACCAGATTTCACACTTAGCTCTTGTGGTCTATGTCGATTAAGACAAGTGTTCCCGAAAGTAAAATTAAGTAATGGAGTAAACACTAACTAGGGTGACTTAAGAGGTTTGACTTAGCCTAGGTAGGGTTATTGGACTCTACCTATGCCTTGCACTAGTTTGCCTTGAGGGAAACCTTAGGAGGTTGTTCTTATGTTCTTATGCTCTTATAAAGTGACTATTGTGTATATATTGACTTTACATGTTATTGATTCTATATGAGGTTAGTTTCACTTATGAACATATTGTGGTCTATATTGCTAAAGTATGAGGAGGAATACTCTTGATGCCATGTTATGTGAAGTTAGGCATTGCTTATAGTCCTTTGTTTGGTTTACTTGATTAAGTAGGGTTATGGGGCTTTACTTGGTCATTGCACTTGTAGGCTAAATAGTGGGTTATGGTTAAGGGTCTTAATTATACTATGATGTTATGAACTCTTATATATGTTGACTTGACTATACTTGAAGATGTTGGTCTTGTGTTGCATATGGCTTTGACTTAAGAGTTATGTATTCATTGATTTTATGGGTTCTTGTATGTGCATGAGGCTTTTCAAAGTAAATTAGCATGTTTGAACAAATGTCCTCTTTGGCATGATTTCAATTGTCTTATGTGCATACTCATACTTAGTAAAGTGTGTACTAACCCATGTTTTATGTTTACTACAAATTGTAGGGTCCGTCCATTGAGATTATAGAAGGCCTTTGAAGATTACTTGGATATTTCCCAAGTGTTCGGTAGGTCCTCACCTTCTGAGGACGATGCCATTACCAGGCTATTGATGTTTTTCTAGTTATAATACTTCTAGTTCTTTCCTTTTCATTTGGAGACGATTGTTATATAAGCCTATATGAGGCTCTTTGTTGTAATGAAGTATGGGTTAAACCCAATTGTTGTATTCGTTTTAGATGGTTCTAATATGAGACATATTATAGACTTCCTATGAGATTATGTTCCTATACTATGTATGTGAAATAAAAGTGGAAGCCTATGTAGTGCTTCCTATTGCGAGGAGTCTAAGTAAACTACCTAAATATATATTGTGTGTATGCGAGAGGTCTATGTAAACCTCAATGTAGAAGTAATTAAAAAGTTTTAAATTTTCCGCATTTTTAACCTATGAAATGTAATGACGAATGCTAAGAGGTTAGTCTTAGTTCTCTTCGAGGACGACGACACTGGTTACTTCTGGGGGGTTCTCCCCGGATCTGACAAACTTGGTATCAGAGCATAAGGTTGAATATTCTTAGGATTGGTGTCTCATTGAACCACATCTATGTAGGTTCTTATTCATAATTGTGAAGTACGCCACACTTATGAGTGAGAAACTATATGATGCTTAGGAAATTCTCATTTTCTTGGAAACCCAATGTCGTGCCTCTAGAGCCTACTTTATGTGTGCTTTCACCTAAACCTTGTATTGTGGTTATAGGTATGAATACTCGAAGTGCAGCCGCACAAAGAGTTGATAAAGAGATTTCTAATGCGGGAGTTCCTCCCCGTGGCAATCAAGATCCTCCTCTTGAAGAAGTTGCTAATGATGATCAAGCTCCAACCAATCTTCCGGCCATGACGGACGGGGATATAAGGGCAACCTTTCTCCAAATGGCCCAAGCCATTACTAATTAAGCACAAGCCGTCACTACTCAAGCTCAAGCCATGACGACCCAAGCTAACCGGGAGGTTGTACCCCAAGGAAACCAACATGTTAGCACCATGGCCTCTCATTTGAGGGATTTCACAAGGATGAATCCCCCTACTTTCTATGGGTCCAAAGTGGAGGAAGACCCCGAAGAGTTCATTGATGAAGTCTAAAAAATCCTCCATGCTATGGGGTTGACTACTAGTGAGAAGGCCGAGTTAGGCACCTACCAACTCAAGGACGTGGCCCAAACTTGGTACGTCCAATGGAGAGACAATAGGTCTTTGAGGGGTGGTCCAGTGACATGGGAGATTTTCAAGAAGGATTTTCTTGATATGTTATTTCAAAGGGAAAAGACGGAAGCTATGGAGGAAAAATTCATCAACCTTTATCAAGGAGGTATGAGTGTGCTTGACTACTCTTTGAAATTTACTAAGTTGTCAAAGTATGCTCCTTCTTTGGTTTTCGACACAAGGGATGAGATGAGCCACTTTGTGATGGGAGTGTCCGATGAGTTGAAAGAAGAATGTTGTTCGGTTATAATACATGATAATATGAATATTTATCGTCTCATGGTTCATGCTCAACAAGTGGAGGATATATGAATTAAGAGGAAGAGTAGAGATGCCAATAGGGAAAAGTCATTTGATGGTGGTTCTTCAAAGGGTAGGCTTGATATCCAAGACAAGTCTAGGTTCAAAAAGAGGTTTTCTAATCAAGTTCCTTCCAAGTTCCCTAAGGCTCGTGATGATAGGGTTTCTAACCCTAAGTCTAACAAGGGAAGGGGTACTAGTTCACCAACCAAGAAGCCAACTTGTGGAGAGTGTGGCAAGAAGTATTATGGTGATTGCCTCATCGGGATGGACAATTGCTTTAGTTGTGGTAAGATTAGCCACAAGGTGAAGGATTGCCCTAATTTGAAGGGTCAAAACAAAGGTAGTGGGCAAGCTGCAAGTGGTTCGAATGTGTATCCTCCAAAGAAGAATCGCTTTTATGCTCTCCGCTCTAGGGGTGAGCAAGAAACTTCGCCCGATGTGGTGACCGGTATAGTGAAAATCTTTCCTATTGATGCGTATGCTTACTTGATCCCAATGCTACCTTGTTATTTGTTACTCCTTTAGTAGCTAAAAAGTATGACATTTTGCCAGACATCTTGAATGAACCTTTTATTGTGTCTACCCCGGTGGGTGAGTCGGTTGTTGCTAAAAGAGTATATAGAAATTGCCCTATAATGTTGCCTAATAGAGTTATTCATGTGGAATTAGTAGAACTTGATATGGTTGATTTTAATGTCATTTTGGGAATGGATTGGTTGCATGCGTGTTTCGCTTCCATAGATTGTAGAACAAGGGTGGTGAAGTTTAGTTTTCCTAATGAACCCGTCTTAGAGTGGAAGGGGGAAAATTCTATCTCTAGAGGTTGTATCATTTCTTTTCTAAAGGCCTGTAAGATGATCTCTAAAGGGTGTTTATATCATATAGTAAGAGTCAAAGATTTAGACTCCGAAATTCCTCCCATTGAGTCGATCCCCTTAGTAAGGGAACTTTCGGAAGGTCTTCCCTAATGATGTTTCGGTATTCCTCCCAAATGGGAAATTGATTTTGGTATCGACTTATTACCGAATACAAATCCCATTTCAATTCCTCCTTATCGGATGTCTCTGGCCAAATTGAAGGAGTTGAAGGCTCAAGTTAAAGATTTACTAGACAAGGGTTTCATTAGGCCTAGTATTTCTCAATGGGGTGCTCCGGTATTGTTTGTGAAGAAGAAGGATGGGTCCCTTAGGATGTGTATCGATTACCGTCAACTCAACAAAGTCACAGTCAAGAACAGAAATCCTCTCCCTCAGATTGATGATTTTTTTGATCAACTTCAAGGTGCGAGTTACTTTTCAAAGATCGACTTGAGATCGGGATATCACCAAATTAGGGTGAGAGGTGAAGATATTCCCAAGACGACTTTTCGAACTAGATATGGTCATTATGAGTTCCTAGTCATGTCGTTTGGATTGACTAATGCCCCGGTGGCGTTTATGGATCTCATGAATAGGGTGTTCCGAAACTATCTTGATGCATTCGTGATTGTCTTTATTGATGATATATTGGTGTATTCGAAGAGTGAGGGTGATCATATGGGGCATTTGAGAGTTATTTTGAAAGTACTTAAGGAGCATCAACTATTTGCCAAGTATAGCAAATGTAAGTTTTAGTTGAGGTCGGTAGCGTTTCTTGGTCATATTATCTCTAGTGAGGGTGTAGAGGTTGATCCAAGAAAGACCGAAGCGGTAAAAAATTAGCCTAGACCTTTGGCTCCTACGGATATTAGGAGTTTCTTAGGCCTAGCCAGTCATTATAGAAGGTTTGTCGATGGGTTTGCATCCATTGATTCCCCTTTGACAACATGAGACATTTGAGTGGTCGGAATCATGTGAGAGAAGCTTCCAAATGTTGAAGGATAGGCTTACCTCCGCTCTGGTGTTGACTTTAACGGAGGGTACTAAGGGCTTCGTTGTATATTTTGATGCATCTCGTGTTGGGTTGGGGAGTGTTCTTATGCAACATGGCAAAGTTATAGCCTATTCTTCTAGGCAGCTCAAGATTCATGAGAATAATTATCCGACTCATGACCTTGAGTTAGCGGTCGTGGTATTTCCCTTGAAAATATGGAGGCATTATCTCTATGGGGTTCATGTTGATGTTTATATAGACAATAAAAGTCTTATATACGTATTCACTCAAAAGGAGTTGAATCTCCGGCAAAGGAGATGGTTTGAGTTGTTTAAAGACTACGATATGAGTGTTCTCTATCACCCCGACAAGGCTAATGTGGTAGCGGACGCTTTAAGTCGTTTGTCCATGGGAAGTGTGTCCCATGTGGAAGAAGCCAAGAAAAACCTAGTGAGGGATGTTCATAGGTTGGCTCGTTTGGGTGTTAGATTGGAAGATTCTCCTAATGGTGGTGTTGTGGTACATCATAACTCTGAGTCGTCTTTGGTGGTTGAGGTGAAGTCTAAGCAACACCTTGATCCATTATTGATGGAGTTGAAGGAATCGGTTCTTGTAAAAATGAAATGAGTCATTCTCCCAAGGGGGGATGGTGTTCTTTGGTACCAAGGGAGATTTGTGTGTGCCCAATGTCGATGATTTGTGAAATCGGATCCTTGAGGAAGCTCATGGAGCCCGTTACTCTATTCATCCGGGTTTTACTAAGATGTTCCATGATCTTAGGGAAATGTTATGGTGGGATGGCTTAAAAAGGGACATCGCAGAATTTGTTGCGAAGTGTCAAAATTGCCAACAAGTGAAAGCCGAGCACCAAAAACCAAGTGGTCTACTACAAGAAATCCAAGTTCCTAGTTGGAAGTGGGAAGATGTTAACATGGATTTCGTAGTTGGGTTTCCTCGGACTAGAAGGAAATATGATTCTATATGGGTGGTCGTGGATAGATTGACAAAGTCCGCTCATTTTATTCCCGTTAAGTCCACTTATTCGGCGGAAGATTATGCAATAATCTATATTGACAAGATAGTGAGTCTTCATGGGGTTCCTTTGTCCATCATATCGGATACAGGTACTCAATTCACATCTAGGTTTTGGAGGTCATTTCAAAGAGGCTTGGGTACTCAAGTGAAGTTAAGTACCGCTTTTCATCCCCAAACGGATGACCAAGCGGAACATACCATTCAAAATCTTGAAGATATGCTTAGTGCTTGTATCATTTACTTCAAGGGAAATTGGGATGAGCACTTGCCTTTGGTTGAGTTCTCATATAAGAATAGTTTTCATTCATCCATATCTCTGACTCCTTTTGAAGCTTTGTATGGTAGGAGGTGTAGATCTCCTATTGGATGGTTTGAGGTTGGCGAGTCTTCCCTTCTTTGTCCCGACTTGATCTATAAGACCTTAGAGAAAGTTCATATCATAAGGAACCGTTTGCAAATAGCATATAGTCAACAATAGTCTTATGCCGATCATAGGAGAAGGACTTAGAATTTGAGAAGGGGATAAGGTGTACTTAAAAATTTCGCGCATGAAAGGAATGGTGAGATTTTGCAAGATGGGGAAGTTGAGTCCTCGTTATGTGGGTCCTTATGAAATTTTGCTAAGGTTTGGCAAGATTGCATATGAGTTAAAATTCACTAGTTAACTATCTTCGGTTTCTCCGGTTTTCCATGTATCAATGCTTAAGAAGTGCATTGGTAACCCCGAGTCCATTCTTCCTATCGAAGGTCTTGGTGTGAAAGAGAACCTCTCCTATGAGGAGGTTCCGGTGGAAATCCTTGATTGTCAAGTGAAGAGGTTGAGGAACAAAGAGGTGGCCTCCGTAAAAGTTTTATGGAGAAACCACTTAGTTGAGGGAGCAACATGGGAGGCCGAGGCCGACATGAAGTCCTGTTATATTCATCTCTTTGTTAATTAAGGTTAGTTGTTCCTATTAATAATGAAAATAATGAATAAATTGAATTTTTGCTTGTTTTCGAGTATGTGCCTATTTTGGTAAAGTTAAGTGTCAAAATGAGATATCATAAAAGAGGCTTTTTGTGTTAACTTGCACTTATGTGAAATATATGTTTTGTCTTCTTGAGATTTTTGGTCTTTTGATGTTGTCTTGAAAAGAATAGCATGGTAACTCTTTTACATCATTTTGAGCTCATGTTGATGTTGAGAAGGTAGTTCCTCATAATGTATGATGAAATGTTGAGGTTTTATGTGTGGTGACTTGAGTTGCTATGTGTAATGTTGTTGATATGTGTTGAATGGAGTTGTGAAGTACTCCTATGAGCTGTGACTCATAATATGCATGTTGTTGGTTGGGCTGCTAGTCTTGAGTCTATCCCTTTCTTCCAAAAGATTTTAGTGTCATTCGGGGATGAATGTTCCTATGGGGGGATAATGTAACACTCCGAAATTCTATGACCTTAACTAGAGCCTCACATGTTGATCTAAGGTTAGTAACACTGTCATAAGGCATAAAATAATTTTAAAAAACCATTTAGGAAGTTTTGGAATCAAGACATCAAGAAACGTCCATGACGTCCGGAAGCTAGTCTAATTTAACTAGTGAAACGTCCTTAGGTTTCGGGAAGGTTTAGAGGTGTTGTATGAGGTCTAAAACTTGCAAAATGACTTTAAATAGGTAAAACCTAGTATATAGAGTTAAAATGTCCTGGTACGACCTCCCAAGGGTCGCTCTAGGGGTCCATGAAAGGACTCCAAAGTTTGCTTGGCAAACTGCCAGGGCAGCAACAAAATTACACATAGGAGAAACAAGTCCGCGTCGCGGACTTGGATTGCCCTTGGTCAAATTTAAAGTCTGTATCACGGTCAGGTAGCGAACTCCACTGTTTCAAAAAATAATTTAGATAATCTTGCGGGAGCAACTCCGCGTCGCGGACTTATTCCCTGATGAAAATCTGAAAATTAGAATTCTAGTTTGACTTCATTAAAGGGTCAACTTAAGTGAGGGGTCTTTTGGGTATTTCATTGGATGTCTATATATTGATTTTAAATCAGTTTTTCCTCACATTCACTCACTCAAATCAAATCCCCAAATCAAAACCCAAAAGTTCTCACCTCTCTCTACTTTCTCTCCTATTCAAATTCCATTGAAGGAAGAAGAAAGTTAGAAGAAGAAGACCAATTTCTCTTGAATTTCACTTGAATTTCGTGGATTAATCTTCATTAATGTATGGGTTCTTCACTCTTGGGATTCCTTTCCCCAAGAGGTCCTCTCAAAGTTGATTTCTCAAACACCCAATTCCATGGGTTTTTCTATTCGAATGGGTTTTCTTCTAAACTTCAAATTGATGGTTGATTATGATTAATTGTGATCTCCTATGACTATTTGAGTGTACATTGTTGGGTAATTGATGTTAATTGATGGAATTTCATGTAGATCATGTCCTTTCCCCAAATTCCCCAAATCTTGGATCTTGCTTATGAATTGATGGGAATTGATCAATGTATTGATTGTTAGACTTGTTTTTATCTATTCTAATTTATTCATGGACAGTTTAGGGTAATGTATTGTTGGGATTGGATCTATTTCTTGAAGAATTCATGATGAACCCTATTCTCCTTAACCCTAGGTTATGAATTGAAGTTAATTGGGATAGGAATGATGCAATTGACTTCATTATTGTGTTAAATACTATTGTGTGATGATATTACACCCATTATTGGGTTGAATTGGATGGTTGATGGTAAAACCGTGATGATGGCTTGTGAAGGAGATTGGGGTAAGTCTTGTGATCTCAATCCTTTACTTCAATTATGTTTGCTTGTGTTTAGTGATGAGGTTGTATTGAAGTATACCTTATGATAAGATTGTTTAGGGTTGGTATGATGATGAACTGGAATGTCTTGAATTATGACTTGTGAGTTGTTGGCTAAGATGTAATGATATAAGTATGGTGATGATATACCTATGTGCCTTATCATAATGTGATTATGTAAATGTGCTAACCTCACATGTGTGAATTGTAATGAAAGGACATTACTCATGTAATCTCCTATTGAGCTATGATGATGATTATATAAGGGATAGACCCTATGACCTAAATTAAGCTATGATTATTAATAAATGTGTAAAGACATTTCAAAAGGGACTCGAGCTAAGCACCGAGTGAACTAGTATGTGAGGGGTGGTGCCTTCCCAAGGAGGAAAGGTAGGGTTCACCATGGTTCTCACGGAGTGGATAGCCTCATAGTCCAAAAAGGGCATAGAGTAATGTTTCCATGACTACCCCAAGCTCCATAAACTATGTTGCCACCATAAGAATACTAGCTAGTGGATCCACCTAGATGCTATGTTCATGTTTGGTTCTACTTTGGCCGGTACACAACCTTCCATCGGTGTAAGGTTTTACAACACCGGATTCCACACTTAGCTCTTGTGGTCTATTTCGGTTAAGGCAAGTATTCCCGAAAGTAATATTAAGTAATGGAGTAAACACTAACTAGGGTGACTTAAGAGGTTTGACTTAGCCTAGGTAGAGGTATGGGACTCTACCTATACCTTGCACTAGTTTGCCTTGAGGGAAGCCTTAGGAGGTTGTTCTTATGTTCTTATGCTCTTATAAAGTGACTATTGTGTGTATGTTGATGTCACAACCCGAAACCACACCATAGAAGTTAGGGTGCAATATTGGATTGCGACCGGCGTCGTCGATATCTCGGAGGTCTAAGAAAAGCCCTTTCGTACCTTAACCCTTTCTTATTATTAGTAAGATAGGTTGTCTTGGTTCCGTAACATGGTTCAAACCTGGCTTTTCATGAATATGGAACCCCATCCACTAGATTTAAGTGCGCTGAATAATTGTCCTTTCCTCGTACTCATTTGAGTATTCAAGGCCCCCTTTCTTTTGGCGGGTATCTCCACATGGCTTAATCCCGGATCATTCATTGCATACATGTATGAAAATTAGTGCAGAATTAAAACTTTTCACACGAAATAAAAATACTTCAAAATATCTCTTTTATAGAAAAACATAATGAAAGGCTAAGTCTCAAAGTCGTCATCTTAGACATAGGAATATATTGGGACACGGTCCATACTTCAATATATAAAAAATAGCTAAGTCTATCACAATACTTTTCAATAAGGAAAATTAAACATCAAGATGTCCTCGAATCTAGTGAGGACATACCAAATCTCTACTTGAATAAACACTAGTCCAAGCTTCAACTTCGAGACTCCTCTCAAACGCCACCTATACCTTTTGAAATAGACAAAATGTATGGAATTAGTACAAACACTTATACTAAGTATGGCGTAATGCATAAAATCATGATAAACGTACATTTATATAAAACATGCTCTTTTTGATTAAATCATCATAGCATAAGCATAAGAACAACATTTAACACCTTAGAAACATATAAGATATCACATAAGCATTTAATCAAATATTGAAGAACATTACAGTGAACTAAGTTCCACTTCACAGTAACCCCTTTTAGCTTACATCCTTCTCACCTAAAGTTATCCTAAGACTCACTTAAGTGAGACTAAGAGAGACCGCCCATACACCCTCTCTAAGCACACATGAATGATCCTTAAGACTACCTAAGACTGTTCCCTTTTCCTTTCATTAACTCCCCACCTAAGGTTACTCTAAGATTCACCTAAGTAGGACAAGAAGAGACCGAAATACACCCTCTTCAAGCTTACCTAAGCAACCCTCAAAGCTACCCTAGATAGAGCACATTCTATTCATCATACCTTAGCTAAAGTCGTGATCGTTCATTAAGTCAATTAAAAGACATTTCATTCATTATAGACTTCACATAATGGTCTTGGAAAGACCTAGGGACTCACATACTAATATCTTCAAAGTCTAGTCGTGCAATATCTACATAGCGTCCCATTCCACTACCTAAACATCCTAGAACTTATCCAACACTAGCATGTATCCCACATGATGAGAATAGGCAATAACCGACATAGACCATAATAGCTAGGCATGGAATCCGGAGTCATAAACCTACTTCGATGGAGGGTGTTCTACTTGCCAAGGGTAGAACTAAGACATATCCCATGTAGGCACATGGTTAAGGAATATCAAGATCTTTTATGTACTCTAGTCTCATTCTCAAGTAGAGGTACATTGTACTCTAGTCTCCTTCTTTAGTAGAGCAACAAACCATAACATATTCACTTGGTGCTAGCCTTTGTTCTCATAGAGTAAGTTCAATATAAGGAACATATGAAAAGGTACCATCTCTTAGTCATTACCTAGTCATAATGCACCTACCAAAGATTGGTCCACTAGGGCTTCCATTCAATGGTCTATAAGGATAGCTCATTCTTAACCTTCTTTCTATATAGAAGATTCCACATATTAGTCATGCTTAGAAGGGCACCATCTTAGGTCTACCGATCCTAGACTTTCATTAAACATTCATCCATACACATACAAGACAAAGGTGTCTAAGCCTACTAAGTCAAGATGTTCATATTCATCATATACATGTATCAAGTAAGGGACATAATCTACCAAAACAAGACACATCACTAATTCACATTAGCACATATAATGTATCATTCTTTGAAGCACTTAGGAATGACCCTTATCATCTTTATGTCATCCTATACGTTACTATAACATCATCAATATAACCATCATATACTCATATAGTCAAGTAGGAATTATAATGTATCAACTTTAAGACTACACACATAATCACATAGTCATAATCCAACATGATCACTTAATATCCATAGAAGAACACATACTTTCACATTACTAGCATGTAGATAGATATAATCATACTTCACATAATCAATTACACAAATCATCATAATATTTCAAGTAGTGCCGATAAGGCCATGATAATCAATATACTTAAAATAATGCCGACAAGGCCACATCAATCACATAAGACCGCTACCATAAGTGGACCATACCAATCAAAACATAATTGAAATCTAATTAACATAAAATAAAGAGAATTAGGGCAGCGTACCACCAATCCATTCTCACCACTTCAACTCATGTCTAAATCATCCAATTCAATACCATAAGGCCCTTATCCATGGCCATGAACATCAATTCAAAGTATAAATCATAATACTAGATGAAACTAGGTCAATTCAATATATATTTAACAATCTAAGACCAATTAGACATCAATCGAATACAATTCTTACATCATTAGAAAGCCCATAAGAAACTACACATTAATTCATTAACATTAGACCAATATCAAGTAACCCATAAGTTAATCAAAATCTAGGGTTCATCAATTTCATGGGTTCATAGGTTAATTGAGTTAAGATCATATTAATAACCACAATTCAGTCACTAAACAATGATTAAAAACCTTTAATGCAAGAACCCATGGTAGATCATGAAAAATGTCAATTCATCTTTTGAAAAGAAAACATCTTTAAAAGTTGAGAAACGAGTTTCAAGGATCAAAAGTCATACCTTTATTGGATAAAATCCACGAAATTTGGTGAAGAAATCAATGAAGAACTTCAATCCTAGCTTCTTACCCTTTTTTAAAGAGTCTTGACAAATCTTGAATTTTCTTGAATGGAGTCTTCTACTTTGATATTTTTTCTTGAGGTTTTGCCCTAGGGTTTGAGAGAGAAGAGAATGATGAATTTAAAGATGGAATTAGGATTATGTAAGGCTTTATAGGACTTTGAAACCCGTTTTATTAAGGTTTTCCTAGTGGGAAAAGGAGAGGAAATTACCTTAATTACTATTTTCCCGCGGCCAAAATGGGACTGCACCATACTATTCACTAAAATGGTCATAACTTTTTACTCGAAAACTAGATTGATGCGAAATTGGTGGCGTTGGTTCTTGGTTTCAAATACCTTTAATTTGATAGGTCATGGCTCACATAATTCTTAATATTCTAAGAGATATGGTCGTTTGAAGTTTACCCAAATAAAATCTTATGTCTAAACTTAATTGGTAAGGAAACATTCAACTCTACTTTGTGCAAGGTTTTTCTAATGACCTTAATTGATATTGAAAATCGTTCGCACACTAAGAAATTTACCTTAAAACCTAAGAAAATTAAGAGTCACTCAGTATGACCTTATACGAATATTTAAGAATTGCTAGGGCTTAACTTAGAAAATTTCGGGATCTTACAGTTGACTTTACATGTTATTGATTCTATATGAGGTTAGTTTCACTTATGAACATATTGTTGGTCTATATTGCTAAAGTATGAGAAGGATTACTCCTAATGCCATGTTATGTGAAGTTAGGCATTGCTTATAGTCCTTTGTTTGGTTTACTTTATTAAGTAGGGTTATGAGGCTTTACTTGGTCATTGCACTTATAGGCTAAATGATGGGTTATGGGTAAGGGTCTTGATTATATTTTGATGTTATGAACTCTTATGTATGTTGACTTGTGATGTACCGTGGTTTAATGGTACTTTCAATGCTTTTTCCTTAAGATTGATGTGTGTCTAGAGTCTTTTTGTAGTAATTTTAATATGTTTTATCTTTGATTTGTAGGAAAGTTGTCCAAAACTAAAATGCAGAAGGTTGTGAAGAATCAGTACAGAAGTGACCCACGACGTTATCGACGGCCCGTTGTCCCATCGATAGACCGTAGGTGGTGACCGTCGATTGGAGGTTCAGGCATCTGGAAGCTACTCAGAGAATTCTGACTATAAAAGGATCGACGGTCCGTCAGTTGATCGATGGACCGTCCTGGCAAAACGTCGATTTGATCAGAGAATGTCCCAGTATCCGATGTTGAAAAAAATCTAAGTATGAAACAATGAGAAGCATCAACGGACCGTAGGTGAACCGACGGACCGTGTTGTTGGTCCGTCGATTGGATCAGAGAAAAAGCAAAGTGAAGGACGTGGCCCAAACTTGGTACGTCCAATGGAGAGACAATAGGTCTTTGAGGGGTGGTCCAGTGACATGGGAGATTTTCAAGAAGGCTTTTCTTGATATGTTATTTCAAAGGGAAAAGACGGAAGCTATGGAGGAAGAATTCATCAACCTTCATCAAGGAGGTATGAGTGTGCTTGACTACTCATTGAAATTTACTAAGTTGTCAAAGTATGCTCCTTCTTTGGTTTCCGACACAAGGGATGAGATGAGCCACTTTGTGATGGGAGTGTCCGATGAGTTGAAAGAAGAATGTTGTTCGGTTATGCTACATGATAATATGAATATTTCTCGTCTCATGGTTCATGCTCAACAAGCGGAGGAGACATGAATTAAGAGGAAGAGTAGAGATGCCAATAGGGAAAAGTCATTTGATGGTGGTTCTTCAAAGGGTAGGCTTGATATCCAAGACATTTCTAGGTTCAAAAAGAGGTTTTCTAATCAAGTTCCTTCCAAGTTCCCTAAGGCTCGTGATGATAGGGTTTCTAACCCTAAGTCTAACAAGGGAAGGGGTACTAGTTCACCAACCAAGAAGCCAACTTGTGGAGAGTGTGGCAAGAAGCATTATGGTGATTGCCTCATTGGGATGGACAATTGCTTTAGTTGTGGTAAGATTAGCCACAAGGTGAAGGATTGCCCTAATTTGAAGGGTCAAAACAAAGGTAGTGGGCAAGCTGCAAGTGGTTCGAATGTGTATCCTCCAAAGAAGAATCGCTTTTATGCTCTCCGCTCTAGGGGTGAGCAAGAGACTTCGCCCGATGTGGTGACCGGTATAATGAAAATCTTTCCTATTGATGCGTATGCTTATTTGATCCCGATGCTACCTTGTTATTTGTTACTCCTTTAGTAGCTAAAAAGTTTGACATTTTGCCAGACATCTTGAATGAACCTTTTATTGTGTCTACCCCGGTGGGTGAGTCGGTTTTTGCTAAAAGAGTATATAGAAATTTCCCTATAATGTTGCCTAATAGAGTTATTCATGTGGAATTAGTAGAACTTGATATGGTTGATTTTAATGTCATTTTGGGAATGGATTGGTTGCATGCGTGTTTCCCTTCCATAGATTGTAGAACAAGGGTGGTGAAGTTTAGTTTTCCTAATGAACCCGTCTTAGAGTGGAAGGGGGAAAATTCTATCTCTAGAGGTTGTATCATTTCTTTTCTAAAGGCCTGTAAGATGATCTCTAAAGGGTGTTTATATCATATAGTAAGAGTCAAAGATTTAGACTCCGAAATTCCTCCCATTGAGTCGATCCCCTTAGTAAGGGAACTTTCGGAAGGTCTTCCCTAATGATGTTTCGGTATTCCTCCCAAATGGGAAATTGATTTTGGTATCGACTTATTACTGGATACAAATCCCATTTCAATTCCTCCTTATCGGATGTCTCTGGCCAAATTGAAGGAGTTGAAGGCTCAAGTTAAAGATTTACTAGACAAGGGTTTCATTAGGCCTAGTATTTCTCAATGGGGTGCTCCGGTATTGTTTGTGAAGAAGAAGGATGGGTCCCTTAGGATGTGTATCGATTACCGTCAACTCAACAAAGTCACAGTCAAGAACAGAAATCCTCTCCCTCAGATTGATGATTTTTTTGATCAACTTCAAGGTGCGAGTTACTTTTCAAAGATCGACTTGAGATCGGGATATCACCAAATTAGGGTGAGAGGTGAAGATATTCCCAAGACGACTTTTCGAACTAGATATGGTCATTATGAGTTCCTAGTCATGTCGTTTGGATTGACTAATGCCCCGGTGGCGTTTATGGATCTCATGAATAGGGTGTTCCGAAACTATCTTGATGCATTCGTGATTGTCTTTATTGATGATATATTGGTGTATTCGAAGAGTGAGGGTGATCATATGGGGCATTTGAGAGTTATTTTGAAAGTACTTAAGGAGCATCAACTATTTGCCAAGTATAGCAAATGTAAGTTTTAGTTGAGGTCGGTAGCGTTTCTTGGTCATATTATCTCTAGTGAGGGTGTAGAGGTTGATCCAAGAAAGACCGAAGCGGTAAAAATTAGCCTAGACCTTTGGCTCCTACGGATATTAGGAGTTTCTTAGGCCTAGCCAGTCATTATAGAAGGTTTGTCGATGGGTTTGCATCCATTGATTCCCCTTTGACAACATGAGACATTTGAGTGGTCGGAATCATGTGAGAGAAGCTTCCAAATGTTGAAGGATAGGCTTACTCCGCTCTGGTGTTGACTTTAACGGAGGGTACTAAGGGCTTCGTTGTATATTTTGATGCATCTCGTGTTGGGTTGGGGAGTGTTCTTATGCAACATGGCAAAGTTATAGCCTATTCTTCTAGGCAGCTCAAGATTCATGAGAATAATTATCCGACTCATGACCTTGAGTTAGCGGTCGTGGTATTTCCCTTGAAAATATGGAGGCATTATCTCTATGGGGTTCATGTTGATGTTTATATTGACAATAAAAGTCTTATATACGTATTCACTCAAAAGGAGTTGAATCTCCGGCAAAGGAGATGGTTGGAGTTGTTTAAAGACTACGATATGAGTGTTCTCTATCACCCCGACAAGGCTAATGTGGTAGCGGACGCTTTAAGTCGTTTATCCATGGGAAGTGTGTCCCATGTGGAAGAAGCCAAGAAAAACCTAGTGAGGGATGTTCATAGGTTGGCTCGTTTGGGTGTTAGATTGGAAGATGCTCCTAATGGTGGTGTGTGGTACATCATAACTCTGAGTCGTCTTTGGTGGTTGAGGTGAAGTCTAAGCAACACCTTGATCCATTATTGATGGAGTTGAAGGAATCGGTTCTTGTAAAAATGAAATGAGTCATTCTCCCAAGGGGGGATGGTGTTCTTTGGTACCAAGGGAGATTTGTGTGTGCCCAATGTCGATGATTTGTGAAATCGGATCCTTGAGGAAGCTCATGGAGCCCGTTACTCTATTCATCCGGGTTTTACTAAGATGTTCCATGATCTTAGGGAAATGTTATGGTGGATGGCTTAAAAAGGGACATCGCAGAATTTGTTGCGAAGTGTCAAAATTGCCAACAAGTGAAAGCCGAGCACCAAAAACCAAGTGGTCTACTACAAGAAATCCAAGTTCCTACTTGGAAGTGGGAAGATGTTAACATGGATTTCGTAGTTGGGTTTCCTCGGACTAGAAGGAAATATGATTCTATATGGGTGGTCGTGGATAGATTGACAAAGTCCGCTCATTTTATTCCCGTTAAGTCCACTTATTCGGCGGAAGATTATGCAATAATCTATATTGACAAGATAGTGAGTCTTCATGGGGTTCCTTTGTCCATCATATCGGATACAGGTACTCAATTCACATCTAGGTTTTGGAGGTCATTTCAAAGAGGCTTGGGTACTCAAGTGAAGTTAAGTACCGCTTTTCATCCCCAAACGGATGACCAAGCGGAACATACCATTCAAAATCTTGAAGATATGCTTAGTGCTTGTATCATTTACTTCAAGGGAAATTGGGATGAGCACTTGCCTTTGGTTGAGTTCTCATATAAGAATAGTTTTCATTCATCCATATCTCTGACTCCTTTTGAAGCTTTGTATGGTAGGAGGTGTAGATCTCCTATTGGATGGTTTGAGGTTGGCGAGTCTTCCCTTCTTTGTCCCGACTTGATCTATAAGACCTTAGAGAAAGTTCATATCATAAGGAACCGTTTGCAAATAGCATATAGTCAACAATAGTCTTATGCCGATCATAGGAGAAGGACTTAGAATTTGAGAAGGGGATAAGGTGTACTTAAAAATTTCGCGCATGAAAGGAATGGTGAGATTTTGCAAGATGGGGAAGTTGAGTCCTCGTTATGTGGGTCCTTATGAAATTTTGCTAAGGTTTGGCAAGATTGCATATGAGTTAAAATTCACTAGTTAACTATCTTCGGTTTCTCCGGTTTTCCATGTATCAATGCTTAAGAAGTGCATTGGTAACCCCGAGTCCATTCTTCCTATCGAAGGTCTTGGTGTGAAAGAGAACCTCTCCTATGAGGAGGTTCCGGTGGAAATCCTTGATTGTCAAGTGAAGAGGTTGAGGAACAAAGAGGTGGCCTCCGTAAAAGTTTTATGGAGAAACCACTTAGTTGAGGGAGCAACATGGGAGGCCGAGGCCGACATGAAGTCCTGTTATATTCATCTCTTTGTTAATTAAGGTTAGTTGTTCCTATTAATAATGAAAATAATGAATAAATTGAAATTTTGCTTGTTTTCGAGTATGTGCCTATTTTGGTAAAGTTAAGTGTCAAAATGAGATATCATAAAAGAGGCTTTTTGTGTTAACTTGCACTTATGTGAAATATATGTTTTGTCTTCTTGAGATTTTTGGTCTTTTGATGTTGTCTTGAAAAGAATAGCATGGTAACTCTTTTACATCATTTTGAGCTCATGTTGATGTTGAGAAGGTAGTTCCTCATAATGTATGATGAAATGTTGAGGTTTTATGTGTGGTGACTTGAGTTGCTATGTGTAATGTTGTTGATATGTGTTGAATGGAGTTGTGAAGTACTCCTATGAGCTGTGACTCATAATATGCATGTTGTTGGTTGGGCTGCTAGTCTTGAGTCTATCCCTTTCTTCCAAAAGATTTTAGTGTCATTCGGGGATGAATGTTCCTATGGGGGGATAATGTAACACTCCGAAATTCTATGACCTTAACTAGAGCCTCACATGTTGATCTAAGGTTAGTAACACTGTCATAAGGCATAAAATAATTTTAAAAAACCATTTAGGAAGTTTTGGAATCAAGACATCAAGAAACGTCCATGACGTCCGGAAGCTAGTCTAATTTAACTAGTGAAACGTCCTTAGGTTTCGGGAAGGTTTAGAGGTGTTGTATGAGGTCTAAAACTTGCAAAATGACTTTAAATAGGTAAAACCTAGTATATAGAGTTAAAATGTCCTGGTACGACCCCCCAAGGGTCGCTCTAGGGGTCCATGAAAGGACTCCAAAGTTTGCTTGGCAAGCTGCCAGGGCAGCAACAAAATTACACATAGGAGAAACAAGTCCGCGTCGCGGACTTGGATTGCCCTTGGTCAAATTTAAAGTCTGTGTCACGGTCAGGTAGCGAACTCCACTGTTTCAAAAAATAATTTAGATAATCTTGCGGGAGCAACTCCGCGTACCGGACTTATTCCCCGATGAAAATCTGAAAATTAGAATTCTAGTTTGACTTCATTAAAGGGTCAACTTAAGTGAGGGGTCTTTTGGGTATTTCATTGGATGTCTATATATTGATTTTAAATCAGTTTTTCCTCACATTCACTCACTCAAATCAAATCCCCAAATCAAAACCCAAAAGTTCTCACCTCTCTCTACTTTCTCTCCTATTCAAATTCCATTGAAGGAAGAAGAAAGTTAGAAGAAGAAGACCAATTTCTCTTGAATTTCACTTGAATTTCGTGGATTAATCTTCATTAATGTATGGGTTCTTCACTCTTGGGATTCCTTTCCCCAAGAGGTCCTCTCAAAGTTGATTTCTCAAACACCCAATTCCATGGGTTTTTCTATTCGAATGGGTTTTCTTCTAAACTTCAAATTGATGGTTGATTATGATTAATTGTGATCTCCTATGACTATTTGAGTGTACATTGTTGGGTAATTGATGTTAATTGATGGAATTTCATGTAGATCATGTCCTTTCCCCAAATTCCCCAAATCTTGGATCTTGCTTATGAATTGATGGGAATTGATCAATGTATTGATTGTTAGACTTGTTTTTATCTATTCTAATTTATTCATGGACGGTTTAGGGTAATGTATTGTTGGGATTGGATCTATTTCTTGAAGAATTCATGATGAACCCTATTCTCCTTAACCCTAGGTTATGAATTGAAGTTAATTGGGATAGGAATGATGCAATTGACTTCATTATTGTGTTAAATACTATTGTGTGATGATATTACACCCATTATTGGGTTGAATTGGATGGTTGATGGTAAAACCGTGATGATGGCTTGTGAAGGAGATTGGGGTAAGTCTTGTGATCTCAATCCTTTACTTCAATTATGTTTGCTTGTGTTTAGTGATGAGGTTGTATTGAAGTATACCTTATGATAAGATTGTTTAGGGTTGGTATGATGATGAACTGGAATGTCTTGAATTATGACTTGTGAGTTGTTGGCTAAGATGTAATGATATAAGTATGGTGATGATATACCTATGTGCCTTATCATAATGTGATTATGTAAATGTGCTAACCTCACATGTGTGAATTGTAATGAAAGGACATTACTCATGTAATCTCCTATTGAGCTATGATGATGATTATATAAGGGATAGACCCTATGACCTAAATTAAGCTATGATTATTAATAAATGTGTAAAGACATTTCAAAAGGGACTCGAGCTAAGCACCGAGTGAACTAGTATGTGAGGGGTGGTGCCTTCCCAAGGAGGAAAGGTAGGGTTCACCATGGTTCTCACGGAGTGGATAGCCTCATAGTCCAAAAAGGGCATAGAGTAATGTTTCCATGACTACCCCCAAGCTCCATAAACTATGTTGCCACCATAAGAATACTAGCTAGTGGATCCACCTAGATGCTATGTTCATGTTTGGTTCTACTTTGGCCGGTACACAACCTTCCATCGGTGTAAGGTTTTACAACACCGGATTCCACACTTAGCTCTTGTGGTCTATTTCGGTTAAGGCAAGTGTTCCCGAAAGTAATATTAAGTAATGGAGTAAACACTAACTAGGGTGACTTAAGAGGTTTGACTTAGCCTAGGTAGAGGTATGGGACTCTACCTATACCTTGCACTAGTTTGCCTTGAGGGAAGCCTTAGGAGGTTGTTCTTATGTTCTTATGCTCTTATAAAGTGACTATTGTGTGTATGTTGATGTCACAACCCGAAACCACACCATAGAAGTTAGGGTGCAATATTGGATTGCGACCGGCGTCGTCGATATCTCGGAGGTCTAAGAAAAGCCCTTTCGTACCTTAACCCTTTCTTATTATTAGTAAGATAGGTTGTCTTGGTTCCGTAACATGGTTCAAACCTGGCTTTTCATGAATATGGAACCCCATCCACTAGATTTAAGTGCGCTGAATAATTGTCCTTTCCTCGTACTCATTTGAGTATTCAAGGCCCCCTTTCTTTTGGCGGGTATCTCCACATGGCTTAATCCCGGATCATTCATTGCATACATGTATGAAAATTAGTGCAGAATTAAAACTTTTCACACGAAATAAAAATACTTCAAAATATCTCTTTTATAGAAAAACATAATGAAAGGCTAAGTCTCAAAGTCGTCATCTTAGACATAGGAATATATTGGGACACGGTCCATACTTCAATATATAAAAAATAGCTAAGTCTATCACAATACTTTTCAATAAGGAAAATTAAACATCAAGATGTCCTCGAATCTAGTGAGGACATACCAAATCTCTACTTGAATAAACACTAGTCCAAGCTTCAACTTCGAGACTCCTCTCAAACGCCACCTATACCTTTTGAAATAGACAAAATGTATGGAATTAGTACAAACACTTATACTAAGTATGGCGTAATGCATAAAATCATGATAAACGTACATTTATATAAAACATGCTCTTTTTGATTAAATCATCATAGCATAAGCATAAGAACAACATTTAACACCTTAAAAACATATAAGATATCACATAAGCATTTAATCAAATATTGAAGAACATTACAGTGAACTAAGTTCCACTTCACAGTAACCCCTTTTAGCTTACATCCTTCTCACCTAAAGTTATCCTAAGACTCACTTAAGTGAGACTAAGAGAGACCGCCCATACACCCTCTCTAAGCACACATGAATGATCCTTAAGACTACCTAAGACTGTTCCCTTTTCCTTTCATTAACTCCCCACCTAAGGTTACTCTAAGATTCACCTAAGTAGGACAAGAAGAGACCGCGAATACACCCTCTTCAAGCTTACCTAAGCAACCCTCAAAGCTACCCTAGATAGAGCACATTCTATTCATCATACCTTAGCTAAAGTCGTGATCGTTCATTAAGTCAATTAAAAGACATTTCATTCATTATAGACTTCACATAATGGTCTTGGAAAGACCTAGGGACTCACATACTAATATCTTCAAAGTCTAGTCGTGCAATATCTACATAGCGTCCCATTCCACTACCTAAACATCCTAGAACTTATCCAACACTAGCATGTATCCCACATGATGAGAATAGGCAATAACCGACATAGACCATAATAGCTAGGCATGGAATCCGGAGTCATAAACCTACTTCGATGGAGGGTGTTCTACTTGCCAAGGGTAGAACTAAGACATATCCCATGTAGGCACATGGTTAAGGAATATCAAGATCTTTTATGTACTCTAGTCTCATTCTCAAGTAGAGGTACATTGTACTCTAGTCTCCTTCTTTAGTAGAGCAAAAACCATAACATATTCACTGGTGCTAGCCTTTGTTCTCATAGAGTAAGTTCAATATAAGGACATATGAAAAGGTACCATCTCTTAGTCATTACCTAGTCATAATGCACCTACCAAAGATGGTCCACTAGGGCTTCCATTCAATGGTCTATAAGGATAGCTCATTCTTAACCTTCTTTCTATATAGAAGATTCCACATATTAGTCATGCTTAGAAGGGCACCATCTTAGGTCTACCGATCCTAGACTTTCATTAAACATTCATCCATACACATACAAGACAAAGGTGTCTAAGCCTACTAAGTCAAGATGTTCATATTCATCATATACATGTATCAAGTAAGGGACATAATCTACCAAAACAAGACACATCACTAATTCACATTAGCACATATAATGTATCATTCTTTGAAGCACTTAGGAATGACCCTTATCATCTTTATGTCATCCTATACGTTACTATAACATCATCAATATAACCATCATATACTCATATAGTCAAGTAGGAATTATAATGTATCAACTTTAAGACTACACACATAATCACATAGTCATAATCCAACATGATCACTTAATATCCATAGAAGAACACATACTTTCACATTACTAGCATGTAGATAGATATAATCATACTTCACATAATCAATTACACAAATCATCATAATATTTCAAGTAGTGCCGATAAGGCCATGATAATCAATATACTTAAAATAATGCCGACAAGGCCACATCAATCACATAAGACCGCTACCATAAGTGGACCATACCAATCAAAACATAATTGAAATCTAATTAACATAAAATAAAGAGAATTAGGGCAGCGTACCACCAATCCATTCTCACCACTTCAACTCATGTCTAAATCATCCAATTCAATACCATAAGGCCCTTATCCATGGCCATGAACATCAATTCAAAGTATAAATCATAATACTAGATGAAACTAGGTCAATTCAATATATATTTAACAATCTAAGACCAATTAGACATCAATCGAATACAATTCTTACATCATTAGAAAGCCCATAAGAAACTACACATTAATTCATTAACATTAGACCAATATCAAGTAACCCATAAGTTAATCAAAATCTAGGGTTCATCAATTTCATGGGTTCATAGGTTAATTGAGTTAAGATCATATTAATAACCACAATTCAGTCACTAAACAATGATTAAAAACCTTTAATGCAAGAACCCATGGTAGATCATGAAAAATGTCAATTCATCTTTTGAAAAGAAAACATCTTTAAAAGTTGAGAAACGAGTTTCAAGGATCAAAAGTCATACCTTTATTGGATAAAATCCACGACATTTGGTGAAGAAATCAATGAAGAACTTCAATCCTAGCTTCTTACCCTTTTTAAAGAGTCTTGACAAATCTTGAATTTTCTTGAATGGAGTCTTCTACTTTGATATTTTTTCTTGAGGTTTTGCCCTAGGGTTTGAGAGAGAAGAGAATGATGAATTTAAAGATGGAATTAGGATTATGTAAGGCTTTATAGGACTTTGAAACCCGTTTTATTAAGGTTTTCCTAGTGGGAAAAGGAGAGGAAATTACCTTAATTACTATTTTCCCGCGGCCAAAATGGGACTGCACCATACTATTCACTAAAATGGTCATAACTTTTTACTCGAAAACTAGATTGATGCGAAATTGGTGGCGTTGGTTCTTGGTTTCAAATACCTTTAATTTGATAGGTCATGGCTCACATAATTCTTAATATTCTAAGAGATATGGTCGTTTGAAGTTTACCCAAATAAAATCTTATGTCTAAACTTAATTGGTAAGGAAACATTCAACTCTACTTTGTGCAAGGTTTTTCTAATGACCTTAATTGATATTGAAAATCGTTCGCACACTAAGAAATTTACCTTAAAACCTAAGAAAATTAAGAGTCACTCAGTATGACCTTATACGAATATTTAAGAATTGCTAGGGCTTAACTTAGAAAATTTCGGGATCTTACAGTTGACTTTACATGTTATTGATTCTATATGAGGTTAGTTTCACTTATGAACATATTGTTGGTCTATATTGCTAAAGTATGAGAAGGATTACTCCTAATGCCATGTTATGTGAAGTTAGGCATTGCTTATAGTCCTTTGTTTGGTTTACTTTATTAAGTAGGGTTATGAGGCTTTACTTGGTCATTGCACTTATAGGCTAAATGATGGGTTATGGGTAAGGGTCTTGATTATATTTTGATGTTATGAACTCTTATGTATGTTGACTTGTGATGTACCGTGGTTTAATGGTACTTTCAATGCTTTTTCCTTAAGATTGATGTGTGTCTAGAGTCTTTTTGTAGTAATTTTAATATGTTTTATCTTTGATTTGTAGGAAAGTTGTCCAAAACTAAAATGCAGAAGGTTGTGAAGAATCAGTACAGAAGTGACCCACGACGTTATCGACGGCCCGTCGTCCCATCGATAGACCGTAGGTGGTGACCGTCGATTGGAGGTTCAGGCATCTGGAAGCTACTCAGAGAATTCTGACTATAAAAGGATCGACGGTCCGTCAGTTGATCGATGGACCGTCCTGGCAAAACGTCGATTTGATCAGAGAATGTCCCAGTATCCGATGTTGAAAAAAATCTAAGTATGAAACAATGAGAAGCATCAACGGACCGTAGGTGAACCGACGGACCGTGTTGTTGGTCCGTCGATTGGATCAGAGAAAAAGCAAAGTGAAGGACGTGGCCCAAACTTGGTACGTCCAATGGAGAGACAATAGGTCTTTGAGGGGTGGTCCAGTGACATGGGAGATTTTCAAGAAGGCTTTTCTTGATATGTTATTTCAAAGGGAAAAGACGGAAGCTATGGGGAAGAATTCATCAACCTTCATCAAGGAGGTATGAGTGTGCTTGACTACTCATTGAAATTTACTAAGTTGTCAAAGTATGCTCCTTCTTTGGTTTCCGACACAAGGGATGAGATGAGCCACTTTGTGATGGGAGTGTCCGATGAGTTGAAAGAAGAATGTTGTTCGGTTATGCTACATGATAATATGAATATTTCTCGTCTCATGGTTCATGCTCAACAAGCGGAGGAGACATGAATTAAGAGGAAGAGTAGAGATGCCAATAGGGAAAAGTCATTTGATGGTGGTTCTTCAAAGGGTAGGCTTGATATCCAAGACAGGTCTAGGTTCAAAAAGAGGTTTTCTAATCAAGTTCCTTCCAAGTTCCCTAAGGCTCGTGATGATAGGGTTTCTAACCCTAAGTCTAACAAGGGAAGGGGTACTAGTTCACCAACCAAGAAGCCAACTTGTGGAGAGTGTGGCAAGAAGCATTATGGTGATTGCCTCATTGGGATGGACAATTGCTTTAGTTGTGGTAAGATTAGTCACAAGGTGAAGGATTGCCCTAATTTGAAGGGTCAAAACAAAGGTAGTGGGCAAGCTGCAAGTGGTTCGAATGTGTATCCTCCAAAGAAGAATCGCTTTTATGCTCTCCGCTCTAGGGGTGAGCAAGAGACTTCGCCTGATGTGGTGACCGGTATAGTGAAAATCTTTCCTATTGATGCGTATGCTTACTTGATCCCGATGCTACCGGTATAGTGAAAATTTTCTAGGGCTTAACTTAGAAAATTTTGGGATCTTACAATCTCCCCCACTTGGACAACATTCGTCCTCGAATGACACTTGCAACTCTCCGAACACTTCCAAGAGTAATGATTTATTTAACAACTCTCAACCATACCACATAACACATTATACAACACACAATCGAGGAGAAAACATCAATTTCACATAATCAAGAAAATAACAACACAAGAAGATAGAAACAATTCTACAACTCATCATGCTATAAAACTCACATTTTCAATTCATATAGGAGGAACTTCCTTCTCCACATAATATCATGCTCATATACATCAGTTATATACACATCATAACCATTTTTCATAAAAGAACAATTTAGCCAAATTTTCAAAACCTTTACAGTAAAAACCAATTTCTTTACAGTGAAACATGCTCAAATTTCCAATAATGCAACTCTTAAGCAATTTATGATGGAAACATAACAATATGAGAGATAAAACCATAAAAACTCACTTTAAAACATAATCATAACTTCATGAAATGCACAATGCAAGGAATCAATGATTTCAATTTCAACTAGACCCCTAAACACAATGCAACATGCAACATGCTACTATGGCATTCTATCTTCTCAAGCTTGAATTGAATAGAAGAGATGAGACAAAAAATCACTATTCTACTACTCACCATACTCTCCCCCACTTAGAAGGAACTCATATAACTAAAGAGAGAAAACTATAACTTACCGGCTTCATCATCATCATCCGGTTTTGTTCCTCTATTCCGGAGTGCAAAAGAAACTCATAACATTTCACTCTACGGCACGACATAGGAGTAGAAAAGAAAGGAAACTCTATCGTCCTATAGCCTCTCGCCCATAGATGTGTCGCGACTCACACCGATGGTCAAGACTCTACTAGACGTGACTTTTTGAGACTTTTCGATTCCTAAGTACTACTTCATAACCTTATGCTCTGATACCAAGCTTGTCACAATCCGAAACCACACCCTAGAAGTTAGGGTGCAATCTTGGATTGCGACCGGCATCGTCGACCTCTCGGAGGTCTAAGACAAGCCCTTTCGTACCATTCATTACATACATGTATGAAAAGTAGTGCGGAATTAAAACTTTTCACACGAAATAAAAATACTTCAAAATATCTCTTTTATAGAAAAACATTATGAAAGGCTAAGTCTCAAAGTCGCCATATTAGACATAGGAATATATTGGGACACGGCCCATACTTCAACATATAGAAAATAGCTAATTCTATTATAATACTTTTCAATAAGGAAAACTAAACATCAAGATGTCCTCGAATCTAGTGAGTACATACCAAATCTCTACTTGAATGAACACTAGTCCAAGCTTCATTTTCGACACTCCTCTCAAACGCCACCTACACCTTTTGAAATAGACAAAATGTATGGAATTAGTACAAATACTTGTACTAAGTAAGTCGTAATGAATAAAATCATGATAAACGTACATTTATATAAAACATGCTCTTTTTGATTAAAATATCAAATTTCCAATAATGCAACTCTTAAGCAATTTATGATGAAAACATAACAATATGAGAGAAAAAACCCATATAAACTCACTTTAAAACATAATCATAAATTCATGAAATGCACAATTCAAGGAATCAATGATTTCAATTTCAACTAGACTCCTAAACACAATGCAACATGCAACATGCTACTATGGCATTCTATCTTGTCAAGCTTGAATTGAATACAAGAGATGAGACAACAAATCACTATTCTACTACTCACCATACTCTCCCCTACTTAAAAGGAACTCATATAACTAAAGAGAGAAAACTATAACTTACCGGCTTCATCATCATCATCCGGTTTTGTTCCTCTAGTCCGGAGTGCAAAAGAAACTCATAACATTTCACTCTACGGCATGACATAGGAGTAGAAAAGAAAGGAAACTCTATCGTCCTATAGCCTCTCGTCCATAGATGTGTCGCGACTCACACCAATGGTCAAGACTCTACTAGACGTGGCTTTTTGAGCCTTTTGGATTCCTAAGTACTACTTCATAATCTTATGCTCTGATACCAAGCTTGTCACAACCCGAAACCACACCCTAGAAGTTAGGGTGCAATCTTGGATTGCGACCGGTGGCGTCGACCTTTCGGAAGTCTAAGACAAGCCCTTTCGTACCATTCATTGCATACATGTATGAAAAGTAGTACGGAATTAATATTTTTTACACGAAATAAAAATACTTCAAAATATATCTTTTATAGAAAAAAATGAAAGGCTAAGTCTCAAAGTCGCCATCTTAGACATAGGAATATATTGGGACACGACCCACACTTCAACATATAGAAAATAGCTAAGTCTATTACAATACTTTTCAATAAGGAAAACTAAACATCAAGATGTCCTCGAATCTAGTGAGGACATACGAAATCTCTACTTGAATAAACACTAGTCCAAGCTTCAACTTCGAGACTCCTCTCAAACGCCACCTACACCTTTTGAAATAGAAAAAATGTATGGAATTAGTACAAATACTTGTACTAAGTATGACGTAATGCATAAAATCATGATAAACGTACATTTATATAAAATATGCTCTTTTTGATTAAAACATCATAGCATAAGCATAAGAACAACAATTAACATCTTAGAAACATATAAGATATCACATAAGCATTTAATAAAATATCGAAGAACCTTACAGTGAACTAAGTTCCACTTCACAGTAACCCCTTTTAGCTTACATCCTTCTCACCAAAAGTTATCCTAAGACTCACTTAAGTGAGACTAAGAGAGACCGCTCATACAACCTCTCTAAGCACACATGAATGATCCTTAAGACTACCTAAGATAAGATTGTTCCCTTTTACTTTCACTAACTCCCCACCTAAGGTTACTCTAAGATTCTCCCCACCTAGGTTACTCTAAGATTCACCTAAGTAGGACAAAAAGAGACCGCCCATACACCCTCTTCAAGCTTACCTAAGCAACCCTCAAAGCTACCCTAGATAGAGCACATTCTATTCATTACCTAGTCATAATGCACCTACCAAAGATGGGTCCACTAGGGCTGCCATTCAATGGTCTATAAGGATAGCTCATTCTTAACCTTCTTTCTATATAGAAGATTCCACATATTAGTCATGCTTAGAAGGGCACCATCTTAGGTCTACCGATCCTAGACTTTCATGAAACAGTTCATCCATACACATACAAGACAAAGGTGCCTAAGCCTACTAAGTCAAGATGTTCATATTAATCATATACATGTATCAAGTAAGGGACATAATCTACCAAAACAAGACACATCATTAATTCACATTAGCACATATAACGTATCATTCTTTGAAGCACTTAGGAATGACCCTTATCATCTTTATGTCATCCTATACGTTACTATAACATCATCAATATAACCATCATATACTCATATAGTCAAGTAGGAATAATCATGTATCAACTTTAAGACTACACACATAAACACATAGTCATAATCCAACATGATACTTAATATCCATAGAAGAAACATATACTTTACATTACTAGCATGTAGAAACATATAATCATACTTCACATAATCAATTACACAAATCATCATAATATTCAAGTAGTGCCGACAAGGCCATGATAATCAATATACTTAAAATAATGTCGACATGGCGACATCAATAACATAAGACCGCTACCATAAGTGGACCATACCAATCAAACATAATTGAAATTAATTAACATAAAATAAAGAGAATTAGGGCAGCGTACCACCAATCATTCTCACCACTTCAACCCATGTCTAAATCATCCAATTCAATATCATAAGGCCCTTATCCATGGCCATGAACATCAATTCAAAGTATAAATCATAATACTAGATGAAACTAGGTCAATTCAATATATAAACACATAGTCATAATCCAACATGATAACTTAATATCCATAGAAGAACATATACTTTACATTACTAGCATGTAGAAACATATAATCATACTTCACATAATCAATTACACAAATCATCATAATATTTCAAGTAGTGCCGACAAGGCCATGATAATCAATATACTTAAAATAATGTCGACATGGCGACATCAATAACATAAGACCGCTACCATAAGTGGACCATACCAATCAAAACATAATTGAAATTTAATTAACATAAAATAAAGAGAATTAGGGCAGCGTACCACCAATTCATTCTCACCACTTCAACCCATGTCTAAATCATCCAATTCAATATCATAAGGCCCTTATCCATGGCCATGAACATCAATTCAAAGTATAAATCATAATACTAGATGAAACTAGGTCAATTCAATATATATTTAATAATCTAAGACCAATTAGACATCAATTGAATACAATTCTTGGCCCTTATCCATGGCCGTGAACATCAATTCAAAGTATAAATCATAATACTAAATGAAACTAGGTCAATTCAATATATATTTAATAATCTAAGACCAATTAGACATCAATTGAATACAATTCTTCATCATTAGAAAGCCCATGAGAAACTACACATTAAATCATAAATATTAGACCAATATCAAGTAACCCATAAGTTAGTCAAAATCTAGGGTTCATCAATTTCATGGGTTCCATAGGTATGATTGAGTTAAAATTATATTAATAACCACAATTCAATCACTAAACAATGATTAAAAACATATAATGCAAGAACCCATGGTAGATCATGAAAAAGGTCAATTCATCTTTTGAAAACTTTAGAAAACATCTTTGAAAGTTGGGCTCCTTGATGAAACGAGTTTCAAGGATCAAAAGCCATACCTTTATTGATAAAATCCACGAAATTTGGTGAAGAAATCAATGAAGAACTTCAATCCTAGCTTCAACCTTACCCTTTTTTAAAGAATCTTGACAAATCTTGAATTTTCTTGAATGAAGTCTTCTACTTTGATTTTTTTTCTTGAGGTTTTGCCCAAGGGTTTGAGAGAGAAGAGAATAATGAATTTAATGATGGAATTAGGATTATGTAAGGCTTTATAGGACTTGTGAAACCCATTTTATTTAGGTTTTCCTAGTGGGAAAAGGAGAGGAAATTACCTTAATTACTATTTTCCCGCGGCCAAAACGGGATTGCACCATACTATTCACTAAAATGGTCATAACTTTTTACTCGAAAACTAGATTGATGCGAAATTGGTGGCGTTGGAAAGAGGTTTCAAATACCTTTAATTTGATAGGTCATGGCTCACATAATTCTTAATATTCTAAGAGATATGGTCGTTTGAAGTTTACCCAAATAAAATCTTATGTCTAAACTTAATTGATAAGGAAACATTCAACTCTACTTTGTGCAAGGTTTTTCTAATGACCTTAATTGATATAGAAAATCGTTCGCACACAAAGAAATTTACCTTAAAACCTAAGAAAATTAAGAGTCACTCAGTATGACCTTATACGAATATTTAAGAATTGCTAGGGCTTAACTTAGAAAATTTCGGGATCTTACAGTTGACTTTACATGTTATTGATTCTATATGAGGTTAGTTTCACTTATGAACATATTGTTGGTCTATATTGCTAAAGTATGAGAAGGATTACTCCAAATGCCATGTTATGTGAAGTTAGGCATTGCTTATAGTCCTTTGTTTGGTTTACTTTATTAAGTAGGGTTATGAGGCTTTACTTGGTCATTGCACTTATAGGCTAAATGATGGGTTATGGGTAAGGGTCTTGATTATATTATGATGTTATGAACTCTTATGTATGTTGACTTGTGATGTACCGTGGTTTAATGGTACTTTCAATGTTTTTTCCTTAAGATTGATGTGTGTCTAGAGTCTTTTTGTAGTAATTTTAATATGTTTTATCTTTGTTTTGTAGGAAAGTTGTCCAAAACTAAAATGCAGAAGGCTGTGAAGAATCAGTACAGAAGTGACCCACGACGTTATCGACGGCCCGTCGTCCCATCGACAGACCGTAGGTGGTGACCGTCGATTGGAGGTTCAGGCATCTGGAAGCTACTCGGAGAATTCTGACTATAAAAGGATCGACGGTCCGTCGGTTGATCGATGGACCGTCCTGGCAAAACATCGATTTGATCAGAGAATGTCCCAGTACCCGATGTTGAAAAAAAGCTAAGTATGAAACAATGAGAAGCATCGACGGACCGTAGGTGAACCGACGGACCGTGTTGTTGGTCCGTCGATTGGATCAGAGAAAAGGCAAAGTGAAGGCTGAGAAAATATGCTAAGTATGGACTGACGGAGGCAGTCGATGGTCCGTCGTTTCATCGATGTATCGTCTATGGGGGTCGTCGATTGAAGCCGCGTTTGGATAAACTTTCCTTATTTGAACTCCTTTTAATTTAGGACTCTGTTTTGTTATAAATAGGGTGTAAAACCTTATTTTGGGGTTTGGATTCTTTTACTATTTTTCATACTTTTGTTCTTGGAGATTTGACTTTGCAACTTGGGCAATAATTCAAATTTCCGGATTTGGGTTTTTAACATAATTGTGTGATTTCAAGTTGAATTTCTGGATTTTTTTCAAATTAGTCAAAGTAAGTTCATCATTTATTATTTATCAATTATGAATTATGTTCTTCTAAGCATGGGTAACCAAATCCACAACTAGGGTTGTGGGAACAATGGGTGATTAACAAAATAAACCTAGCTACATAACAATTCTCGAATAAGTTATTGCATGCATCGATAATTCTTTCGTTTAGAAGTCTTTTTAACGAGAGAACGCGTTAGAACTCGCCTTATTGCTACTTGCCGGACCAAGGGGGTAGTTAATAGGAAAAGAATTATCAACATAGATTTAGTGGATACTATCTAATAGGCTAGTTTTGATTGGTGCGAAGTAATAACTAAGACAAACATCGAATATGATGCTTAATATGAAGTAAAGGTAAGGGTTAGTAACTTAGACACACGTATCCGGACCAAGGTACGGGGTGAAATTCTCTAAATGCCGGACCAAAGATTTAGAGGTACATAACTTATCACTTTGCATGCAAAATATTAGGGAAGAATTGTTATAGCTAGGATTATGGTGTTATGAACCTATATGGAACACTTACACCCTAGTTTCTCTCACAACTTGATAAACACCAATAATTCACTCTTGCTACTTGTTTGATTTCAAAATATTACAACAATTTTGTTTCACAAAACCCCCCTTTTAATTACTAGTTTTCGTAAAGGACTTGACTAAATAAAAGTAATCGTACATTGAAGTTAAGTCTAAACCATTTTTCCTCGTGGATCGACCCAACATAATAGTTGGGTTCTTTACTTGATACGACCGCTTATACTTCTTTAAGGAAGTGTAATTTGAGCGTATCAAATTTTGGCGCCGCTGCCGTGGAAAGTGGCTTTTAGATTAACTTTAATATCAATTACTGAATTTTAGTCATTAATTTCCTAATTTTACTTTTTCTTTTGTTTTTGTTTGTCTCAGGTCTAGCTCTAGTGTATGCCAAGTACACGGATCCAAGGAGAACCAATCGTACCATTCGATCCTGAACTTAACCGGACACTCCGCAAAATGAATGATCCACAGAATCCCGCAAATCTAGGTGATGGGATCAACCGTCAACTTCCTCCGCCGGTTGATGCTTACAACCAAGTGATTTTGGAGAACCCTGGTGATGGTGCTTTGAGGAGGCAACCTCCCGTCCCACGCCCTCAAGAGTTCTATAGGGGCAACATGAACATCACTGACTCTGATGGGCCTCTTTTCCTACCTCCTCTACCACAGGGTCACACATTCGTGGTAACTAGTAGCTTGATGTAGATGCTCACTGCCAGAGGTTTGTTTTCGGGGTTACCATATGAGGATCCACATGCTCACATCGCCAAACAGAGGTCGGTGTGTAAGAGTTGTGTAGGGAGGCCAGACTTGGACATGGACGTCATCGGGTTAAGGGTGTTCCCTGTCTCACTAACAAGAGAGGCCGCAATATGGTTCACTGAGTTGTCCTATAATCCGATCTATACTTGGGACCACTTGAGGGATGTGTTCCTAGCACGGTACTACCCGGTGTCTAAAAATCTCAACCACAAAGATAGAGTGAACAACTTTGTGGCATTGCCTGGGGATTCGGTGAGTAGCTCCTAGGATAGATTCACCTCATTCCTAAGAAGTGTCCCAAACCACCGCATTGATGATATGTCGTTGAAGGAGTACTTCTATCGGGGGAAAGATGATAATAATAAGGAAGTGCTTGATACTATTGCGGGTGGTTCTTATGGTGAGTGCACATATGTAGAGATTGCAGAGAAGTTGGAGAAAATCTCTTGCAACAATAAGGCTTGGAGCACTAGGAAGTCGGACACTAGGAGAAACACCTTTGCAGTGCAAACTACACACAACCCGGCCGCAGATGAGATTCTTGAAGAGATGGATCAAATGAGACTTGAGCTCGGGTTGGTATTGAAACATGTCACTAGGGGTGCGGAGAAAGTAAATGCAGTGAATTATTTGACTAAACCACCACCGCTAATGGATGACTACTACTATGAAGAGGATTCTTATATAGTGAATGAGCAGACGGGGTTTTTTCGACCGAACGCCCAAGGCTCCAATCAGGAGAATTGGCGCCAAGGTCAAGGAAATCAAGGTCGGAACTATGGGAATTACAACAAAGAGGGCCATTATGTTCGAGATGGAAACTACAACCGCGACAACAACTTCAACCGGGATAACTATGGTAAAAGAAACGATCGAAATGACCCATATGTTCCACCTCAAAATCGGGAAGTTTCTCCTAGGGATGGTGGATGTAGTATGGCGCGAGTTGAAGATATGTTGCAAAAGATGAGGAGGAGGTTTGACGCCAGTGATGAGTATGCCAAGGAGTTGAGAGGTGATTTGGCTAATATCGGGCAAAATATGGATGCACATGAAGTCTCAATCAAGCATCTTGAGTTGTAAATGGCCCAATAGTCTACTACTATGAACCCACGTCAACCGGGCACTCTTCCTAGCAATAGAATTCAAAATCTGAAAAATGATGGGCATTGTATGACAGTCACTACTCGATGGGGTAAGCAAACCATTGATCCACCTATGCCGTCTGTAGTAGAAGATGAGGTGAGAAAAGATGATAAGGTTGTGGAAGCTAGTGGTGAGTTGGTAGACAAAGCAGTGAAAGAAGCAGAGGTATCTCAAATGGTGATCCCCATTCCTAGACCACCACCACCATTCCCTCAGAGATTGGTGAAGAAGACTGAGGATGGTAAATACCGGCGTTTTACCACTATGTTGAAACATCTTTCCATCAACGTCCTTTTGATAGAAGCTCTAGAACAAATGCCCGGTTATGCCAAGTTTATGAAAGATATGGTTACAAAGAAGAGATCGGTAAGTTTTGAGGATGACGATCGAATGCAATATTGTAGTGCTATTGCTACAAGGTCTCTTGTGCAAAAGAAAGAAGATCCGGGCTACAAGGTCTCTTGTGCAAAAGAAAGAAGATCCGGGCGCTTTCACTATTCCATGTACCATCGGTTTGTTACACTTTGCTAAAGTACTATGTGATCTTGGTGCAAACATAAATCTCATGCCTCTCTCCATTTATAAGAAATTGGGTTTGGGTGACCCAAAGCCCATCGTGATGTGGTTACTGATGGTCGATCGAACAGTGAAAAGGCCTATTGGGATACTCCATGATGTGTTAGTGAAGGTGGAGTCGTTTATTTTTCCGGCCGATTTTGTGATTCTTGACTGTGAGGTGGATTTTGAGGTGCCTATTATTCTTGGGAGGCCATTCCTTGCTACTGGTCGTGCCTTGGTTGATATGGAGAAAGGGTAGATAAAGTTTTGGTTAAATAATGAAGAAGCAACATTCAACATCTGTAGGTCCATGAAGTAGAGTGGTGAGCTCCAAACGGTATCCGCTATATCTTACAGGGTTGAGAGCACATCTAAGGTGCAAATTGAAGAGCGCCTTGGTGTTGAGGCACTAGCAGCAGTGATCATGAATTTTGAGAGTGATGGTATCGAAGAGTATGGGTCTTTGGTTGCGGCACTTGATCGAGGTGAATTTTGGTTCAAACCAAAGAAACTGGAATTAGATATGAAGCATCGCGATTCTCCACCCGCGAAACCATCTATTGAAGAGGCCCCAAAATTAGAGCTTAAGTCTCTACCACCTCATCTGAGGTATGTATTCTTGGGAAGAGATGACACTTTGCCAGTAATCATTGAATCGGATTTAAATGTGCATCAAGTAGAGTGTTTGGTGAAAGTTTTGAAGAGGATCAAACGATCCATTGGTTGGACTATTGAGGACATTATTGGTATTCCTATTTATTCACACAAAATCCAACTCATGCCCGATTATAAGCCAAGTATTGAGAACCAAAGACTGTTGAATCAACCTATACAAGAGGTAGTGAAGAAGGATATTATTAAGTGGTTGGATGCTGGAGTCATATATCCTATCGCAGATAGTAGTTGGGTATGCCCTGTTCAGTGTCTGCCCCAAAAGGGGGGAATGACAGTAGTTCCTAATGAGAAAAATGAGCTTGTTCCAATGAGACCGCTGACCCGATGGAGAGTTTGTATGGATTACCGGAAGTTGAATGCATGGACTGAGAAGGACCATTTCCCTATGCCCTTCATGGATCAAATGTTAGATAGACTCGGAGAAAAAGGATGGTACTGTTTTCTTGATGGTTATTCGGGGTATAATCAAATCTCTATTGCACCGGAGGATCAAGAGAAAACCACCTTTACTTGCCCTTATGGGACATTAGCATTCAAGAGGATGCCTTTTGGGTTGTGTAATGCACCATCTACTTTTCAGAGATGTATGATGTCGATATTCTCCGATATGGTGGAGGAAACTATTGAGGTGTTTATGGATGACTTTTCAGTTGTTGGTGACTCTTTTGATCGTTGTTTGAGTCACTTGGACGAAGTTCTCAAAAGATGTGAAGATTGCAACCTTGTGCTAAATTGGGAAAAATGTCACTTCATGGTGAAAGAAGGTATTGTATTGGGTCATCGTATCTCAAAGAAGGGGATAGAGGTTGATCGAGCAAAAGTTGAGGTTATAGAGAGAATTCCTCCACCCATCTCTGTGAAAGGTATGAGAATTTTACTTGGGAATGCGGGCTTCTACCGGAGGTTTATTAAGGATTTCTCAAAAATTTGCACATCCGCTGTGCAAGTTACTTGAGAAGGAATGTAAATTCTATTTTGATGAATCCTGTCTAAAGGCATTTGGAGAGTTGAAGGAGAAGTTGGTGTCTGCGCCCATCATTATTTCCTCAGATTGGAGTAAGCCATTTGAGGTGATGTGTGATGCTAGCGGGTTTGCTCTTGGTGTTGTGTTGGGACAAAGAAGGGATAAAATCCTTCACCCCATCTATTATGATAGCAAGCCCCTAAATGAAGCACAAAAGAACTACACTGTGACTGAACAAGAGCTCCTTGCGGTGGTATTTGCTTTCGAAAATTTTGCTCCTATTTGCTTGGCACGAAAGTCATTGTGCACAGTGATCACTCCGCTTTGAGGTATTTGATGGCAAAGAAGGATTTGAAACCGAGGTTGATTAGATGGGTTCTACTATTGCCGATCACTTGTCTAGATTGGAGGATGAAGCTATGCGAGAGTTGGGTGTAAAGGCTGAAATTGATGATACCTTCCCGGATGAGCATGTATTGGCTACTTCTCATGACTTGATTCCATGGTTCGTCGATTTTGTGAATTATCTGGCCAGTGATATAGTCCCATCAGACTTGTCCTTTTATCAAAGGAAGAAGTTCATGCATGATGTAAAAAAGTTCTTTTGGGATGAACCTTACTTATACCGGAGTTGTGCCGATGGGCTTATTCGCCGATGTGTGCCGGAAGTCGAGATGCTAAGTGTTTTGGAGGCATGCCACTCATCGCCTGTGGGTGGGCATCATAGTGGTATCCAGACTGCCCACAAGATTTTACAATGTGGGTACTATTGGCCAACCATTCACCAAGATGCTCATGAGTTCGCCAAGTCTTGTGATAGGTGTCAGAGAAATGGAGGAATTTTGAAGAGGCAAGATCTCCCCTTGAATCCCATTCTAGTGATTGAGTTGTTTGATGTGTGGGGCATTGATTTATGGGCCCGTTTGTGAGTTCTCATGGGATGTAACATATTTTTGTGGCGGTGGATTATGTGTCAAAATGGGTGGAAGCCATAGCACATGCCAACAATAAAGGGAAGAGTGTCACCGCGTTCTTGAAAAAGAACATCTTCTCAAGATTTGGCACACCTAGGGCCATTATTAGTGATGGGGGATCTCACTTTTGCAACAAGTTGTTCAAAGGTTTATTGGAGAAATATGGGGTTCTCCACAATGTAGCCACTCCTTACCATCCACAGACTAGTGGGCAAGTTGAGGTGTCCAACAGAGAAATAAAGCAGATCCTGTCGAAAATGGTGAACGCTAATAGAACGGATTGGTCAAGGAGGCTTGATGATGCTCTTTGGGCCTACCGGACTGTATACAAGACCCCCATAGGTATGTCTCCATACCAACTTGTATATGGGAAGGTTTGTTACTTGACAGTCGAGCTAGAGCACAAGGCCATGTGGGCGATAAAGAAACTAAAGATGAATTGGAATGAAGCAGTGGAACAGAGACTTAACGGGTTGAATGAGCTTGATGAGTTTAGCCTAAAAGCATATGAAAGTTCATCCATCTACAAAGAGAAGATGAAGAAGTACCATGACTGAAAAATTGAGAAGCGATAATTTGCGGTTGGGGACTTGGTTCTTCAATTCAACGCTAGGCTACGCTTGTTTCAGGGAAAACTCAAGTCCAAGTGGACTGGGCCATTCCTTATTACTAAGGTATTCCCTCATGGATCGGTTGAGTTAGAGAACAAAGAGAGTGCAAGGTTCACGGTAAATGGGCAAAGAATCAAGATCTACCTGGGGCATGCGGAGAGTGTTCATGAAGTGGTTGAGGCATATCACCTTGATGAAGTCTGAGTAATCAAGGATCATGCGTCGTGCCATGACGTTAAATCAAGCGCTTCTTGGGAGGCAACCCAAGGTGTATCCTCTAGCAAACAATACGTTTTTTCCTTTCTTTTTAGGAATATTAGCATTCTCTTGTCTGTTTTTGTTTGATTCACAGTCATGTGTTATTTTTTTTAGTGTGTTGGATCTAGAGAGTAGCTTAGGCTCCGTATCTCAAAAGTATCTAGAAAATACACAAAAAGAATGGCTTAATGGGTGCTCAATGTGCAAGGACCAAATCACAAGAATTCTGCAGAAATTGGTCTGGTGCACATATCTACGGACAAAGCGACGGTCCGTCACTCAATCAACGGACCGTCGATGGTGTCCGTAAATCCCAGGTATGTCTTACATTTTGTCCAAGTCTGAGCACAATTGACGGTCCAGTCGACGGTACGTCAACTGACTTACGGACTGTCGATGGGGTATCGTCAGTTCACAAAAACCAGTGACCCGACCCGACCAACTATATAAAAAATAACTATTCAGTTACCCTCCCACACCTTTTCAAATTCTCTCCCAACCGTTTCCCTCCCCTTATTCCCCTCTTTCTCCATTAACTCCCACACTCACTTCCTTCCATTTTTTTCCACATAATGAAATTCTCCCAAACTCCCAGTAATTCCCAAAACCCTGATCCCTAGTTTACTCCGTCTCCTTTGTCTGCTCTACGGTCGGTGTTGGAAGTCGGGCACGTAGGTTGGTGTTGCAAGATCACCCACTCATTTCACTCCACTACAGTTTACAGGTATTTCGTTTCCCTCTGCTTAATGAATTCCATTCATTTGCTTGTGGAATCAAATATATTGTATGTGGGTCTTGACTTAGGGACAAAATTGCTGTTAAACTTGTTAATATTGGGTTCTATGTCCCTTAGAATGATAGAAAGTGAATGGGTTGGGGGTGGAATCTGTATAAATTCTATTTGCCTGTTGATTTTCTGACTTAGGGCTTGATAGTCTAGTCAAATCCATGATCGTAATTTGCGAAATCAAAGCCCTAAGGATGACGAATTGGTGTCCTAACTTGTATTATGTAGTGAGAGAACTTGTGATCTGCTTAAAAATGTCAAATTGTGTGCTTAAAATCAAGTCCTTAAGACGTATCTCTGACTAACAGAACGAGACCCCGTCTACGGACCGTCGGTTGATCGACAGACCGTCAATGGTTAACCTCAAAATCTTCTTAACCTTGGAATGACGGAAGTGGTCTACGGTCCGTCGATTCATCGACGGGCCGTTCTACACGTCCGTCGTTTCTAACTAAAACTGTGATTCCTAAGCTTTTCTGAATTATTCTAAGTGTCAGACGACAGAATTGGACTACGGTTCGTCGATTGATCGACGGCCCGTTATGCACGTCCGTCGTTCTAATTAAGAGTTCTTAGAAGGTAGACTTCTGAAATCTTCCAAGTGTCCACCGACGGGCACTATCAACGGACCGTTGATTCCTCGACGGGCCATCGATAGTTCCCGTCTACCAATTCTACACTTTTGCAATGACCTTTGTATTGTGTTTTCAGATTCTGTCTTGATTATGTTGCTTGTGTAGATTGATTACTATGCGACTAACAAGGTGATTTTAAGGTACTTATGGCCCCAAAACCAGACATCGTCTATTCTAGGGGGAGGTCCAAGTTTGTGGCTCCTTCCCGACGGTTGATAGGCATGTCGGATGATGAGCAGGATCCTGAATACGTGCCCCATGGCACCCAGACCCCGACACCATCTGCTAGAGCCACTAGGGGTACGCCCAAGAAGGTGGCATCCGGCGTAGTCACTGCCTCCCAGTCTGATGAGGAACACACACTGACCGGCACACCGTCTGGGTCTGCATCGGGTTCTGAGGGAGCATCTGTCTCCGAGGAGGCTTCTGATTCTGAGTCGTCCCACTCTACAGGGTCTAATGAGGCTACAACCTCCAGTTTTGGATCACAGAGAGCCACTCTCCCAGACGTTCCTGCCCGCAATGCCTCGTCTGATGAGGCCTAGAGTTCAGACTCTGCTCCGTCACCCCAGCATGATGTCCCTACACCAGTTGTTGATGATCCCAACCGGTGGTGCTTAGATGGCCAGTACAAGGTCTACAGGGATGACAAGATGCTGAATGATAAGGGGGTGATGACTCGATTGTTGACAGTCGAGCGGCGTGTTCTTACAGGTAGCCTGCACACAGTCCCTGAGGTGCATGGCTTATTTATCCTCCACAGGATCGAGTGGATGGCGAGAAGTGTGGGGTCCTCCAGTGGGGAGTTGGTGCGTGAGTTCTACGCTTCATACGTGGTGACTCTGCGAGGTGCTTTGGACAGGCGGTCGCAGCCCGCCAAACATGACCCACTCATAGAGGTTGTGGTTAGAGGCTGCCGGGTGGACATTTCTCCCACCACCATCCGCCGTTTTTTGTATGGCATGACTACAGAGGTTGCGTGGGTCCCCCTCACTCCAGAGTTCGATTATAGGTGGGTCGTGGTCAAGAGTGGCCAGTTTCAGTGGAGCTTAGATCAGAGAGAGTCCACCAAGAGGTGGATTGCACAACAACTCTCCATTGACAGTGAGGGAGAAGACTGGGTGTTGAACCCCAAAGGCCTTATCAAGAAGGCCAACCTCACTTTTACAACCAAGTTCGTCTGGGTGTTAGTCCGCCACCGCCTATCCCCCACCGCCGCTGACAATATACTTACTTGGGATAGAGCAGTATTGGTAGCAGCACTGGTGGCCGAGTTGGAGATTGACTTTGCGAAGTTGTTGATCTCCGTTATACGTGAGAGGGATTTTAAGTCCTCTACCACTTACCCGTTCGCGTGCATGATTTTTCAGCTGTGCACGGATGCTGGAGTGCTTATTTGGCATTGTGATGTCATCCGTACTCTTACCGGGACACTGGATATCAGTCTCATCAGGGATGAGGCCAATGTAGCGGCCCCACGACGTGGACCTAGAGTTGAGTTGCAACTGCTGAGTGAGAACTTAGCGGATACGGTGGAGTTAGCCCAAGAGGATGATCCTGCAACTTCAAAGCCAATTGACACTACCTCGACCGAGTCTGCCCCTGGCACTAGTAGGGCACCTAGTTCCTCTCGGCCTACCCCACCATCAGCAGCACTGGTCCCGATTGCTAGGGTCCATAAGCTTGAGGCCCAGATGGCCACCTTGCTGAACCATATCCAGCTTTAGATGCAGAAATCTATTACCGAGGCTTAGCACCGGATGGAGAAGAAGGTGGCTCAGCAGACTGAGCTGAAGATTCAGGCAGTCTACCAGCGCCTAGATGCATTCGAGCTACGAGTGCTATCACGCCCAGCCCCCACTATTGATCTGACTACTCTTCAGGAAGCTGTGGCGAGTTTGAGGCCTGATATGGACAACATACTTGAGATGAGGAGACCCGAGCCTAAGACTGCACCAGTTGAGACAGCAGAGGACACAATGCTTGTTGCACTATTCACTGCTCCCACTGCACCACCGCCTGAGCCACGTGAGCGTGCCAAGAGGAACCGTTCCAACCGTACCACTAGGGAGATGAGGCACGTGCTAGGATGAAAGAGCAGACGGAACTTGAGGCTGCGAGGAGAGCCTCGTTGATTGAGGAGGAGGCCCGACAAATGAGGGCTCGAGAGTTGGCTGGTGGGGCGTCTAGCTATAGATTGGAGGTTTTTGATATCAGCACCACTGAGGGTGTGGATACTACTGTGGGCACTACTGAGGATGTCCCGGTATGCTTTGCTTGTCCATTCGTCTGAGGATTAAAAGCAGTACTGAGCTTCACCTGTGTACCCAAGCTCTTTTGGAAAGATCTCCAAAAGTGAGAAGTGAACTGGGCTCCCCTATCCGAAATGATAGATAAAGGGATCCCATGCCACCTCACTATCTCATCAATATACAACTTGGCATAATCTTCGGCCCTGTAAGTAGACTTCACAGGAATGAAGTGAGCAGACTTAGTCATCCTGTCAACAATGACCCAAATGGAATCATGCAGTTTCCTGGTCCTGGGCAGACCAACCACAAAGTCCATATTAATAGCCTCCCACTTCCATGTTGGGATCTCAATCGGCTGGGTAAGACCTCCACACTTAAGGTGTTCGGCCTTAATCTGTTGGCAATTGGGGCACTCCTCCACAAACTTAAAAATATCTCGCTTCATACCTTCCCACCAATAGATCTCCTTGAGATCATGATACATCTTGGTGGAACCTGGATGAATGGAATACCTGGAACCATGAGCCTCTGCAATAATGTTAGGTCTCAGATAATCAATATTGGGCACACACAATCTGCCCTGGTATCTAAGCACACCATCCCCCCTAGGGAGAATGATTCATTCAGCTTACTCAACACTGAGTCTTTCAACTCCATGAGTACTGGGTTGAGATGCTGCTTAGCTTTAACATCTATAAAAAATGAGGATTCAGAACTGGAATGAACTGAAACACCCCCACTTGGTGTATCTACCAGCCGTACACCTAACCTAGACAATTGGTGTACCTCTTTAACCAGCTCCTTCTTCTCATCATCAATATGAGACACACATCCCATTCTCAATCAGCTCAAAGCATCGGTCACTACATTGGCCTTACCTGGGTGATAGTGGACACTCATGTCATAATCCTTGAGCAGCTCTAGCCATCTTCTCTGACAAAGATTCAATTCTCGCTGTGTAAAAACATACTGAAGACTTTTATGGTCAGTAAATACATCAACATGTACACCATATAAGTAATGTCTCCAAAGTTTTAACGCAAATACCACAGCAGCTAACTCAAGATCATGGGTAGGGTAATTCTTCTCGTGGATTTTCAACTGTCTTGATGCATATGCAATCACCTTGCCATCCTGCATAAGAACACATCCCAAACCTACTCGGGAAGCATCACAGTACACCACATACCCTTCACTCCTCAGTAATGTGAGAACTGGGGCTGAAGTGAGTCGGTCTTTGAGCTCTTGGAAGCTCTTTTCACAAGTTTCAGACCACTCACACTTTGCCTTCTTCTTTGTTAAAGTTGTCAATGGAGCAGCAATAGCGGAAAAGCCCTCAACAAACCTGCGATAGTAACCAGCCAAACCAAGAAACTCCGGATGTCTGTGGAGTGAGGGGTCTCGACCAGTTCTTTACTGACTCAATCTTGTTTGGATCAACTTCTACACCCTGGCCGGACACAACATGACCAAGGAAGGTCACTGATCTCAGCCAAAACTCACATTTGCTTAGTTTTGCTCCCTGAGTACTTGCAATGTCATTCTCAAATGTTGTTCATGCTCTTCTCTTGTCTTAGAGTATATGAGGATGTCATCTATGAATACTATGACAAAAGAATCAAGGTATTCACGGAAGACCCTATTCATAAGGTCCATAAACGCGGCTGGTGCGTTAGTGAGACCAAATGACATGACAAGAAACTCGTAATGAACATACCTAGTATGGAAGGCAGTCTTAGGAATGTCCTCTTGTATCACTCTAAGCTGGTGATACCCTGACCGGAGATCTATTTTAGAAAAGAAACTTGAACCTTTGGAGCTGATAAAATAGATCATCAATTCTGGGAAGAGCGTATTTGTTCTTTATAGTGACTTTGTTGAGTTGTCGATAATCCATACACATTCTAAGGGTTCCATCCTTTTTCTTAACAAACAACACTGGAGCACCCCATGGGGATATGCTTGGTAGGAATGGAAATTGGTTTGGTGTTGGGATCTAAGTCAACACCAAAGTCAATTTCGCGTTCAGGAGGGATTCCTGGTAAATCCTCCGGAAAGACATCTTGAAACTCATTCACTATGGACACAGAATCTATGGAAGGAACTTCATGTTCTAAGTCATTGACTCTGACTAAGTGGTATAAATACCCCTTAGATAACATCTTATTGGCTTTAAGATGGGAAACTATTTGGCCTGTTGGATTTGAACTACACCCTTCCCATTCCAACTCTAACTCATTAGGAAACTGAAACCTTACTACCCTGTTTCGACAGTCTATTGTAGCATAGAATTTATGGAGCCAATCCATACCCAAAATTATATCAAAGTCAAGCATGGTAATTCTATTAAGTCAGCATAGGTAACTCTATCAAGAACAGTTATTGGGCAATCTCTATATACTCTTTCAGCTCTAATGATGTCTCCTTTGGGAGTACTAACTAGAAAAGGTTCATGCAAGATCTCAGGAAGCAAGTCAAATTTACTAGCTACTAAAGGAGTAACGAAAGACAAGGTGGATCCTGGATCTAACAATGCATACACAAGAAAAGAAAAGACATGCAAGGTACCTGTGACCACATCAGTTGTCTTCTCCTGCTCCTCTCTACCTTTTAAAGCATAGAACCTGTTCCTCTTGGGAGTCTCGGCTGCAGCAGTAGGATTAGGCCGAGGCTGAGTATCTGCCTTGGCCTGATTCTTCACATGTGGGCAGTCCTGATCATATGCCCACTTTTTCCGCACCCATAACAGGCATTAGAACCTACCATGCACTTACCTCCATGCAAACGGCCACACTTACCACACGCCTTTTTGTCACGCTAGGCATTTCTATCATTGCCCTTCTTGGGTCAGACTTGTCCCCTTTGGCATTAGTGTTCCTGGAAGGAGTAGGATTACCTGAGTGCCGGTGCCCCTTCTTGAACTTGGTCCTGTCCTGGACTCAAAACGAACTCCTACCAGTGCTAGAACCAGCCTGATCCGAGGGCCTAGGCTTCTTGCCTTCTCGGCCTCTCTTCCTCCGATAACTCTCCTCCACCTGCTGTGCATGTACCATCAACCTAGCAAGGTCCATGTTATCATCCAACATGGCTGCCCGACATTCCTCCTCCAGATCCTCCAATACACCAGTCACAAATCTGCTCATCTCATCCCTGCTACTGGACACCAGGGAAGAAGCATATTTGGAAAGTTTAACAAACTTCAAGGAGTATTCCTTGACTGACATACCTCCCTGACATAGGTTGATGAACTCATCAACCTTAGCCTCTCTATGCTCTCTGGGAAAGAACCTCTCCAGGAATGCAGTCTTGAGAATGTCCCAAGTGATGGGGACTTCTCCTGGTGCTCGGCCATCTACCCACATCTTGTACCATACCTGAGCCACATCTTTGAGCTGGTATGCAGCCAACTCAGCCTTCTCCTCTTCATTAACACCCATAGCACAGAGAATCTTGTGGACCTCGTCCACAAACTCCTGGGATCCTCATTGGTTCTGGACCCGAAGTAGACTGGAGGATTCATCCTGGTGAAATATCTCAGTCTGCTAGCCATGGTGCTAGCATGTGGGTTCTAGCCATGGTGCTAGCATGTGGGCTGTGATAGCCTGTGCCTGAGCAGTTGCGCCATCTGAACCAGTGTTGCTCTCACTTCTCCATCCGTCAACACAGCTGGGTTGACAGGCACTTGCACTCCAGCAGTTGGGGCTTAAGGATGAGCTTGGTTTCCCCCAGTAGCTGTTTCTCCAACTCTCCTGCCTGCGTTTCTTCTTGTCTTCATTTTTCAACACGCACACACAAGGAGGAAGTTAGATGCTAGAATGACACAAAATGTCAAAACTCTACACAACACGATAAAGAGTAGAAGAAGGGAAGATTCTTAACATCACTAAGTTTCTAAATCATCGTTGTGGTGCACTTCACAAACATAAGCTAGAAACTGCGCAACGTGGTTGTTTTGAGCCTTAGTTCCTAGGTAATTTAACCTCATGCTCTGATACCAAGTTTGTCACACCCGGCTCCTAGACCCTAGATGAGACCGGCGTCGTTAACCTCTCAGAGGTTGCAGACAAACCTCTTCTTAACTTTTATCACAATCATACAGTTAAATTTAGCGGAAAATTTAAAACATTTTAACTTTACTGAAGTGTACTTAGACTTCATATAATTCCTGCATAAGAGTGATATACTAACAACTCAAAATAAACAACCATCTATTAACAGATTGAACAATTGAAATGGAGAATTCATAATATCATTAATAGCTGCCAAATCGGCCTTAATACGAAACTTGAACAAATGTTTGAAAGGAAACGCTAGGGACAACATCCACTAGCTATGTCTAATCTACTAAAGTTAGAAGATAAAGCGTAGGCATCCTCGAACTCAAGAGGACCTACCAAAGTCTGGAGGTACTAGTCCAAACAGCTTCCACTAATCTTCAATTTTCTTCAAGGACCTGCACCTATAAAAATAGTAATTATATATGGGTTACTAAGTATGGGTGTATGCACATAAACACATAAGGACTATGCATGATCAAGGAAAGCTCTTCCTATAGCAACATGCCATTTTTGGAAAGTGGAGTCACTTCACTTTCCTAATTTGTTATTTATGAATCATGCTATGAATATGACATATTTTCATGCATTTAAAGCACACAACTCATTTTCTATATGAACATAAGACCTTGGAATCATGAACATAATTTTAGAACAATTCAAGCACAAATTAATATTTTTGCTCCCCTTAGGCCGAGAGCTCCGTCTCCCAGACTTAGTTTATTTTTCAGTCTTTTCTTCTTTTTGTTGTGTAGTTCAATAATCTCCTTTGATCCTATGTTTTACTTACGAGTGCAATGATTCATTGTAGTTCCATTGCTACAATGCATCAAGTAAGTAATCTAAAAGACTAAGGAAATGATTTGACTACCCTACTCACAAGTTATTCTTTCCGTTCTTGTTAAATTGGGCATGAAGTCTTTATAAGCCAATCTTTATTGGTTATGCCCATTCTTTGATTATTTGCATAATATATAGATGCTGGGGCATATATTCATACTCCAATTGATACGTCATTATGTTTTGCTCCATTTATTGGCATAAGCCAATAACTGTAAAACTTCATTCTTATCAAACACTGATGATTTGATATTCTTATGCTTTTGCTTACTTAGTTCACTTTGAACTTACATTTCTTCTTCTTTGATCTCATGTTCACTTTGAACATGATAGGTTGACTTAGGATATTCTTTTAAGACTTCCATTCGGATCTTTCTGTGCAATGACTAAGAATGACTTACATCCTTACTTAGTCTAACCTCACCCTTTGGTCATCCTATCCGAACACCCCTCATATTCCTAGTTCTTTCTTTATTTATTTCTTACTTTCTTAAAGAAATCTTGAGCATTTAACCGACATAGATCATGTGAGCTAACATGAAATCGAGTGTCTTCCCCACACTGAAAAGAGGTGGTTCACCGGCCAAAGTGGAACCGAATACTTCCTAGCTTTCTTAGGTGGATCCACTAGCTAGTAACCTATGCTGGCGACATAGTTCAAAGACTAGGAGAATTTGGAGACCCTTATCCACCTTGGTGGTAGTCTCATCTATGAGGCTTACATGTGCTTGCACAGCTCATTACAAGTCTATCGGTGTGTAACATTCCGGAAAATCATATGTCTAATGAAAAGCCCAGTAAGTCTTTAAGAATACGTAATAGGGATACATAGGCACCCCAATGCCCAATATTTCTCAATATTGGGCATAGTATAGAAAAATTGGCTAAGGGATATTAGCCAATTTTCTATTTATGAACAAGAAAAATACATTTTTGGGTTGACCTACCCAATCCAAGATTCATTGTTCAAGAAATGTACCTGCAATGAAGACCCTAGCCTAAAATGCAATAGCTTCATTTCAAACACATGAAGTACTAGGCATCCAAGTGTCAAGCCTAGTACCATAGCACATGACCATTTAAAATGATCATGTAAATTAAGCAGTGCCCAAGGACATAGTGAGGATCCTTGGGACAATAATTAAACATTCCCAAATGAACCATAAATAATAGTTAGTTAGGAAAGTACAACCAACATATGTGCAAGCACATGTGCAAAACATGTGAAGAAGCTGCCAAAAGAGGGGACCACCCTAACCGAATTCGGTTAGGGTAGTTAGGGGGAAAACGTGTACAAGGGACCCCTCCATGTGGGGCCTAACTTCCTAACTAATTCTAGACTCTAACCTACTGCCCTAAATAGCTAACTAACCTAGGACCAAACGAAATAAACTAATTAGTGCACCCAACAACCTAGGACCAAAACCGGGTTGACACTAACCTAGTACTAGTTAAAGAGACAACCTAGTACCTAACCTAGGATGGTCCAAAAGGTTAGTTATGGTCTCAACAACTTATGTGTACTTTAGTAATTACCCTAGGTTACCTAATTAATTAATTTAGCAACTTAATTGATTAATTTAAAAGGGCTAAAACCGAAACTACAAAGGAAATTTTCAGATTTCGGTTAAGACAAGAAAGGGACAAGCTAGTACCTAACCTAGGATGGTCCAAAGAGTTAGTTAAGGTCCTAAAAACCTAGGGATAATTTAGTAATTACCCTAGGCTACTTAATTGATTAATTTATCAACTTAATTAAATAATTTAAAGGGGCAAAACCGAAATCACAAAGCAATTTCCAGATTTCGGTTAAAACAAGAAAAAGACAACCTAGTACCTAACCTAGGATGGTTCAAAGGATTGGTTATGGTGCTAACGACTTAAGAGTACTTTAGTAATTACTTTAGGTCACATAATTAATTAAATTAGAAATTTAATTAATTAGTTTAAATGATCAAAACGAAATTCTTACACTAACCTAGTACAACTCAAGAAACATCCTAGTACTTAACCTAGGATGGTCCAAAAGGGTTAATTTTGGTTCCAATGACTTAGGGGTACTTTAGTACTTACCCTAGGTCCCTAAATTAATTAAATTAAGGATTTAATTAATTAATATAAAGTCAAAATGTTGACCAAAACCATAATCAATACCAATTTCTAGATTTGACTAGATGTTATGTTCTCCTATGTTTAGTCAACTTAGGAGGGGCGTTTTTGTAATTGGTTAACTAATTTATTAAATTAACTTATTAAACCTAAGTTTTATAATTCAAGATCAGTTCTTAAACATAAAAATCACGTTCAAACTCATAGAAAAGGCGACACAAAAATAGCAAGTAACGAACGAAAGAAAAACAGAAAATTTATCGATTTCTCTAGGGCGATTTCAAGGTTTCGTTCAAGGTGGTATTCGTAGATTAAGTTCTACATAAGGTATGGGTTTCTCTCCTGGACTTCTTTCTCCAAGAGAACTTTCTTTCGAATGATTCAAAGATCTTCAAAACTAGGGTTGTTTCCCGTCGTTCTTGTCGAACTCCTTTCCCTAGTATCCTTGTTACGATTTCAATGTTGAATAGGTTAGAAATCATGTTGTTGGTATGTGGTGCTGGCTGATCTTAAGGTGTATGGGTTTTGATTAAATAATGATTGAATGAACCTATTAATTGGACTCGTTTGATGCTAAGTGTTATTACGTGAATTAAAAGAATGATACTATGTTAAAGATATGTCCGAAAATGTTATGTATGAAGATGTTACGGTCTGTTGTGCATGCTTACTGTTAATATGACGTTATGAAGATGATATATTCATCAAATGCTAATATGATGCTGTCCAAGATGTTTAAAAATGTTATGCCTAAAGTTATGTTATAAGGTTGGCTAAAAAGATCACCATGAAATCATAATTTGAGTGAATGTTTGGCTTATGCCAATAAAATGACTAATAGTACATTGTTCAAAATTTAAATGGGATTGGCTATAATCTTTAAATAATTGAAAGATTGGCTATGAGCAATATATATATATATATATATACCAAACTAAGCATGAACGAAAGTAAAATTGGCTTATGCCAACAAAGATGGTTATGAAATCTATGCCCAATTGTTTATGCAAATACTAATCCTATGCCAATAAAATGGCTAACGATACATTGTCTAAAAGTGATGCATGTAAATGGCTATAATGTTATGTTAAATAATTAAAAGATTGGCTAATGGTTCATACATATTAAATTTAAATATGAACACACGTAAAATTGGCACATGCCAACAAAAATGGTTATGTAGTTTAATATTCAAAGGTTGAGGCCAATACTAATTATATTCCAATCTTGTGTAGTTAGAGTATCAAATGATAATATAAGCACTTCTAAACTAATACAATGAACCCATAACCAAGGGCATGACATTTATTGGGACAACTCCCAACATGCTCCACAAGAATGAACTATGAACACATGAAACTCATTGGATGAAGTGCTCATCGTCCATAAATGGTTATATGAAGCTACTACACTAAAGTAAGTAAGTAACGTGAGTTATAACATAATTAAAGGGGTCTAAATTAAGTAAGTGACCAGAATGGGGTGTTAAAGGAAGTGAGACAAGTCTTACTTACACCAAAGTTAATTTGTTAAAAGAATACTCACGAATGAAGGTGTTAGAATGTGTGAGACTAGTCTCATTAACACCTAAGGATGATATGTAAGGACAATTTACATTCATCAATGTAAAGTAAGGATGATATGTAAGGATAATTCACATTCATCAATGTAAAGTAAGGACGATATGTAAGGACAAGTCACATTCATCAATGTAAAGTAAGGATGTTATGTAAGGACAATTCACATTTCATCAATGTAAAGTAAGGATGACAAGTCATCAAAAGAGTAAATAAGTCTCAATCATACTCTATATGTAAGTGTAAGGACAGTTCACACTTAATACTAATGATGAGATGAGAAATCATCTAATGAGCTATGATGTCCTCCTGCTAGAAGCCAACTTCCATGATGTATGAGTTGAATGTAATGGAACTTTATACTGAGCATCGATAGGCTAGCTATGAGCGGTGATGCCTTCCTTCGGGAAGGACGGAGGTTCACGTAACTCTCATGAGATAAGACTGTCCGGCATGCCGGGTATGGGTCTCCTTATATCTCCTAGTCTTTGAACCTATACTGCCAATATAGGGATCTAGCAGGGTTCAATTCCCTATATACGCTAGCATGTTTTGGTTTCACCTTGGCCAGTGACTCCACCTCTTTTCGGTGGGGGGAAGACACCGGATTTCATGATGCTCACATGATCTATGTCGGTTAAGGTTGGAGTTCCTCAAAGTATGAAAGATAATGAAATGAACGATACCGAACGTGTTTGTGCAAGACAATCAGGAGGTGAAATCAGATTCAAGTAATGACATTAGGTCATTCTTGGTCATTGCACTTCATGATCTCGATGAGAGTCTTAAACTTCATCCTAGGTATAGCTGGTGTTTATATCAGCCTACGAATGAATGAAATGAATAATGTGAAGTACGAATGAACGAATGAAGCAGACTCTGTGTTTGCTAAAGAAGGCCCTCGGGTTAAGGTCCCATATGTTGGGTCCTCACTTGAGATGTCTTAATGCTATATCAACGATTCCAAAGTATCGTGTATATGAAATGTATAATATATAAAACATGAAAGTAATGAAATAAATGGCATAACCAATAGAGAATGGCTTATGAAATGTTATGAATACTTGATGTAATGAATAACTTGTTGTAAGGATAGTCAAATCGTGTCTAATAAAGTTTTCAATAAGTAAAGGGCATAACTAATAATGAATCCTCATGTTATGAAAATGATAAAGCCAAATAAATTGGCTTATAATGATTTTATATAATTGGCAAAAGATATTAGCCAAATAAGATTGGCTTATAATGACTTCTTACATTAGGCCAATAATACAATAATAGGAATAGTCACTAAAGATTGGTTTATAAAGAATTCATGCCCAAAGTAAGCAAGATCATAAGCTTTAATGATATGCCCCAAGATCTATGCACATTATGCAATCAACTAAAGAATGAGTATAGTCAATAAGTATTGACTTATAAATATATTCATGCCCCAAATTGTAGTTAAGTCATTTCCTTAATCTCTTGAATTACTTACTTGATTCATTGTGGGTATGGGACTACAATGAATCATGGAACTTGTAAGTAAAACATAGGACCAAAGGAGTTATTGAACTACACAACAAGAAGAAGAAAAAGACTGAAAAATAATCTAAGTGTACAAAGAGGAGCTCTCGGGTTTGGAGGATCAAAAATTTAAATCTTCGCCCGAGTGGTTCTAAAATTATGTTGATGATACTAATGTCTTGTAATCATATAGAAAATGAGTTGTGTGCTTTGAATGCATTAAAATACATCATATTCATACCACAATTCACAACTAACGAATTAGGGAAGTCTAATGACTAGACTTTCCAGAAATGGCATGTTGCTTAGGAAGAGCTTTCATTGATCATGCATAGCTTTATGTGTATGTGTGCATACACCTATACTTAGTACAAGTGGTTTACTAACCCCCTACTATTTACTATTTTCATAGGTGCAGGTCAGAGGACAGGTTGACGACACTTGCAGCGGTTTGGACTTCAGCATTTGTCCAAACCATTTGGTAGGTCCTCATGATTTCGAGGATGCTATAGATTTCGTCTAGCCTTAGTTTTAGACATAGCTAGTGGATGTTGTCCCTAACGTTTCTTTCGTACCTTCATTTTGAAGCTTTGTAATAAGGCCGTGTTTGGTAAACTATTTATGATATATTCATCTTCAGTTTTGAATTGATTCTTTATGTTAGATGGTTGTTCTCTTATGTTGAGCTTAGTATATTATGTATCTAGTTAATAATTATATGAAGTCTATGTATACTTCATATATATAAAAAGTTTTAATTTTTCGCAAATTTAACTAGATGAATGTGATGAATGCAAGATGAGGCTTGTCTGCGACCTCTGAGAGGTCAACGATGCCGGTTGCGATCCGGATTCCAGAATCCGGGTCGTGACAAACTTGGTATCAGAGCATGAGGTTAAATTACCTAGGATCTAAAGCTCAACACAACCACGTTACGTAGTTTCTAACTTATGGCTGTGAAGCGCGCCACAATCATGACTGAGAGACTACGCGATGATAGGAAATTCTCCCTTCTTCTACTCTTTATCGTGCTATCTAGAGCTTTGACACTTTGTGTTATTATCAATATATAACTTCCTTCTTGTGTGAACACGTAGAAGAATACACACAAGAATTAGGATGGCCAAGTGGTCTAAGGCGCCAGACTTAAGATCTAGCCTTCCCAAGAAGGGCCATAATTGAAATGCCCAAGGTGGACAAAAGACGTGTGGTGAGTGTGGTTGTTCGCATGGAGGTGAATTCATGGTAATGTCTAAAAGCCTGCTATGAGTATTGATGAGGAGGAGAAGGCTAAGTTGGTTGCATACCAACTCAACAATATGGCTTAGACATGGATTTGCTTCATAAGTGTTATGCTATAATAGACTATAGAAACAGGGTAGTAAGGCTTCAGTTTCCAAATAAGCTGGGTTAAAATGAGAAGGGCGTGGTTCAAATCCAACAGGCCAACAAGATGTTATCTAAGAGGTTAGATATACTCCTCCTAGGTCTGGTTTATGTTTAAGAAACTCTAAGTTTAATTGCTTTAGTCGATTTGGTGTTATAAGTCACTAATCGTATGTCTTATAATAGCACTATGTGAGTTAAAACGAAGTTATGTTGAATTTTATGTTGCTGTTTTGTGTAGCATAAGCATGTTTTCTGTGTTGCATGATTTGTGATGTGCATCAAGTCAATCTTTAACATGTATTTGGCCTTACAATACATTGGCCATATAAGATTGGTATGACTTAGTCATTGGCCAATTCTATTACACATTTTGGAAATAATATTGCTGGCCAATTTATTGGCATAAACCAAACTTTCAATAAACATTTTTCATGATATTATCACTAGCCAAGTCAATTAACTTCATGTATATACTATAGTCGTTTGAGCAAGCCAATTTTTAACATTTGATTAGCTTATAAGAACAATTCAGTGCTTAGTTTGGCCAAGCTATAAAGTTGATTTGGCATTGAAGATTCATTAACTAGCTTTGATTCTCATTGTTATTTCTTCTTGGAAACATTGCATTCCAAACACTTACAAACATATCTACTGTAAACACACACAGTAAATCAAAACCTTCATTCCTTTCAACAGTAAAGTGAATTTCATAAACGACTTATAACAATTTCATCTTCTCGAACACAATTAGGCATTACAACATTCCTTATCTCATGTAAATGATACTCTAATCATACGGATCTAACCTATAGGTCTCATTCGACATTATCAAGTCACAGAAACCTACACATAATGATCAGTTAGCACCATATACCAACAACATGCTCGAGATTTGCATTATACATACTACTAGAATCGGAAATAGGGAGAACTAGGGAGATTAACATTCAACAATTTCATTAGGAACAACCCTAGTTTCGGTTTTCTTGAATTCAAAACGTTTGAAAAGCCTCCTGGGGAAAGGAATCCAAGAGAGAAAACCCATACCTTACTGTAGAATTGAATCTACGAAGATCACCCTATTCTTTGCACGAAAATCTTGAAGAATTGCCATTAAATCGCCTAAGGAGAAACGAGAGTATTTTTCTATTTTTCTTACGCTTGCTCACTATTTTTCAATCGTGAGTTTCTACTGGATAAACATGAGTCTAAGTATTAGGAACTGAATATTGACTAGTTCAACTTAGGCTAATTAACTTAATTAAATAAATCAATTAACTAATTACCAAAATGCCCCTCCTAAATTGACTAAAAATAGGAGAGCATTTGACTTAGCCAAATTCTGAAAATTTGCTAAGGGTCTCGGGTTTGACCATGAATTTAAATTAATTACTTAAGTTGCTAATTTAATTAATTAAGTGACCTAGGGTAATTACTAAAGTACCCCTAAGTCACTAGGACCATAACCAACCCCTTTGGACCATCCTCGGTTAGGTACTAGGATATTTCTTTAGTTAGCTACTCGGCTAGTGTCACCCGATTAGGTCTTAGGATATCGGGCACACTAGTTAGATCATTTTAGTTAGTCCTAGGTTAGTTAGCTAGTTAGGTAAGTTAGTTATAGCCTAGGATTGGTTAGGAAGCTCGGCCCCACATGGCTTGACCCAACGCGTGCTGGCCCCCTAACCGCCCTAATCGAATCGGTTGGGCTTGGTCGCTTGTTCTCTTCGCCGGTAGCACATGTGTTGCCGTGCACTTTCTTAACTTTGCACTCTGTAGGTGCAGTTGGAAAGTTCACTTCTTGTCCCAAGGATGTCCTTGGGCACTGCTTAATCTACATGATCATTTTAAATGCTCATGTGCTATGGTACCTAGGCTTGACACTTGGATGCCTCGTACCTAATGTGTGTAAGCAATGAAATTAAATTTTTTAGCTTAGGGTCTTAATTGCAGGTACAATTCCTAAACAAGCTTGGATTGGAGCATTTGAACATCAAAGTGTATTTTAAGTTACTTGTTAATACATAGAAATTGGCTAACACCCTTAAGCCAATATTCTCTAACATGCCCAATATTACTCAATATTTGGCATTGGGATGCCTATGCACCACAATACATATTCTTAAAACCTAATAGACTCTTCACTAGACAAGTACATTTTCTGGAATGTTACAATATATATGTGCAATAAAAGTAGAAGACTATGTAATCTTCCTATACTAAGGGTCTATGTATACTCGATATGACTATATTATATGTATGTAGAGGTCTATGTTAACCTCAATGTAGTAGTAATGAAAAGTTTTATATTTTTTCGCATTTTGACCTATGAATATAATGATGTAAGCTAAGAGGCTAGTCTTAGTCCTCAAAGAGGGAAACGATGCCAGTTACGTCTAAGGGGTGCTCCCCGGATGTGACCATCTATGCATACTCGATAAATATATATTGTGTGTAAACGAGTGGTCTAAGTAAACCTCAATGTAGAAGTAAACGAAAAGTTTTAAATTTTCCGCATTTTAACCTATGAATGTAATGATGAATGCTAAGAGGCTAGTCTTAGTCCTCTTAGGGGACGACGACTGCGGTTACGTCTAGGTGGTGATCCCCGGATGTGACATAGTCCTAGGAGATGATCTTATGTATTTTGATATCATGTATTATGAAATGTTGACTATGTTAATGAATATGCTATTGGTCTAAATTGCTATTTGTGGTGATGACTACCTATGAGGATATGTTTTATGAAGCAAAGCATTACTTATGATCTACTATCTTGTTTACTTGATTGTGTGGGGTTTATGAGGCTTCACATGAGCATTGCACTTGTAGGCTTAGGATGGGATTGTTGGTAAGGGTTTTGTATGTTATGTTGATATGAACTATTGAAAATGATGTGTTGATATGGCTTTATGTTGATGTTGTCTTTGGTTATGAACATGTTTTATGTTATTGTGGTCCTTGTATTGTATATACTTTCTTGTATGTGCATTAAAGGCTTTCCAAATGACTTAGCATGTTTTCCAAATAAATGGTCCTTTTTATGCATGTCTTCAAATGTTTTATGTGCATATATCCATACTTAGTACAAGTGGTTGTACTAACCCATATTTCTTTGTTTTCTACAAATATATAGGTTTGGGCCATTGAGTTTCTATGAGGTTGCTTTGAGAAGACTTGGACTCTTTTCCCCAAGTGTTTGGTAGGTCCTCACCATTCCGAGGATGATACCACTATCTAGCTATTTGATGTTGTTATTGTCTAAAGACATTTAGTTTCCTTCTCTTTAATTTGAAGTTTATTATTGTGTAAGCATATATGTGGCTTTTGTTGTGATGAAGTGTGGGCTATGACCGAATGTTGTACTCCGTTCTAGATGATTTAATGTGTGACGGTATTATCAGACTAAATTTTTCTATGCTATGTATATTGTGTAAGCGAGAAGACTATGTAAGCTTCCTTGCGAGGAGTCTAAGTAAACTCCCTAACTAGTATGTGATATGTCTAAATAAACCTCAATATATAAAAGTTTTAACTTTCCCACATTTTTAACCTATGAAGTGTTATGACGAACATTAAGGGCTTGTCTAATTCCTATTCGAGGACGACAACGCCAGTTACAGCTAGGGGTGCTCCCTGGTCTTGACAAACTTGGTATCAGAGCATAAGGTTGAAGTAATATTATGATTGATGTCTCACTAAACCACGTCTACGTAGAGTCTTGTTTGTGGGTGTGAAGCGCACCACACTTATGAATGAGAGGCTATGTGTAAGACCCCAAAAATGAGTTAGGGTATCTAGAGCCTAAAATGTTTTTCCTAAGAGTATAAGGTCCTAAAATTGTTTATAATATGGTATTGAGGCAGTGTGTAAAGTTTAAGGTGATTTGGAAGTCAAACGTCAAGGGACGACCAAAACGTTCGACGACTAGTCACCAAAGGGGTCCTTAGATGCTTTTATGTGTTTTTGAGTATTTTATGAGCTTATGAGGTCCTTAAATGAGTAATAATGATGTTTATATTCAGTGTATGGATTTTTATGTAGTTTGAAGGTCAAACATCCAAGAACGTCTAAGACGTTCGAAAGTTAGCCCTTGAGATGTTTATGTGTATCTTGAGTGTGCCTTGCATGATTGAACATGTTGCGAGTATTCATTTTGGGTGAAACTGATGTGGGAGGTCTAAAACTTGTTAAGGTTTGTATTTACATTTGAAACGCCCGGGTATGACTTCCCAAGGGCCCCGCAAAAGGTCCCACAAGAAGGACCCAATGGCTGTCGAGACACTGCCTTGGCAGTGTCAATCAACGAACTAAACGACGCCCCCTTTTTTTACAAATGTCCCGTCAATGGTGGTATCATCGATGAAAACTTAGCCTACTTTAGGCTCCGCCAAATAACAAGCTGACCCCATCGATTGAAGCCACAGACGGCCCGTCGATGGACCTACTGGCCATCGATGGTGGCCTGCAACTGCTGCCGGCGCATTGTTTCATTAAAGAGGTGAATGGAAAATTGACCCTACGTCCTAAACTGACACTAATAGGTTTATTTGGTGATTTTTGGGTGTATATAAGTGATCAAAAATATGATCAACCTATTCCCAATCCCCTCTACACAAATTAGACTTTCCCTCCAAAAATATTCTTGCTACAACCTCCAATGAAGGTGAAGCTCAAGAACAACTTGGAGATTGGATTCCTATGGTTTCTTCATCAAGTTTTAGAGGTTTTCATCTAGATAAATGTATGGTGATCCTTCATCTCTAAGTAACCTTTCACTTGGAGAGTTAATCTCAATGTTTTCAAAGAAGTTTCATGATCAAATCTCTTCTTCTTCAATCTAGCCACGGGTTCTATCTAATAACATTTTTAATGGATTAATCATAATGAATTGATGATAATGTATTGGTTTTAACGTGAAATTTAATCCAATTGCATTATGACCCATGTCCCTTCCCAACTCGATTTAGCCCATGCATGGGCATTGTGATCGTATTGGTTGAATTGTGATTATATTACGTTTAATTGCTTATGTCTAACAGTTATTCAAATATATTGATGATGAATTGTTGATGAATGATCCATGTGGATCAATATATGAAGATTTTAACATGCTTAGCCTATACCTCTATGTGTTCAGTGTAACCTTGCCTCTATTAAGCATGAATGTGGGATTCGATTGTGTAGAGATAATTGTATCTACTGTCTTACTTGGATGTTATTGCTGAATTATAGACAGGTGATTCATGTGTATCAAGGTTTGATTAGCCTATGTCCTTCTATTTTCCATGGATTCTTGAAAGTAATGCGTTCACTGTACTCTCGAGTTTATGGCAATTGTAGTAGGGTTTCGTTTAGGTTATGATTTCTTTAACTACTGTCTTATATTGATGTTATTAATGAATTGTGGGTATGAATCCTTGATGATCAAAGTAAAGGAGTCTTGGCATGAATTGGTCTAGGTTATTTTAGCCTATAAACTGAATGTTGTAATGTACATTATGTGATCTTAATTCTAGGGTAAAGCATGAGTTATACTTGTTTATTATGTCTGTAGCTACTGCCCTAGATTGATACTATTGTTGAAATATGACTGATTATCCATGCAAGTTAAATTGGTAAATGGTCTATGTCCTTCTATTTTCTAGTTTGTTGGTGATGTATTGTACTAGTTTGTAGTTTGGTCTTGTAGTATCATATGCATGACTTCGTATATGATTATTGTACTTTAGCTACTTCCCTATACTTGCTTTATTTATGAAAGAGTATTAATGGTCAATGATGACCAAAGGCTAAAGTATTGGTAAGAATTGCTCTACTCTTCTATTCCTCTATTTTTCTATATTATTGTAGTTGATGGAGCCTTGTATGGCATTGTAACACCCTAAAACAAACTAAGGTGAACTAGAGCTTCCAGATGATTTCTTGAGTTAATTTTAAGTTAAAATGAGTTATATTGATGTTCTTAGGCAGTGTGTGAAGTTTGGTGACGTTTGAAGGTCAAACGTCCATGACGTTCGGAAGATATGCCTTTGAAAGTGTTCATGTGTCTTGAGGTGTTTGAGTGAGTTTTAAGTATTCGTTTTGCTTGAAATTGGTGTGAGAAGTTCCTAAGACCTATACGACTATGTTTAGGGGTTTAACGTCTGGATACGACCCCACCTAGGACCCACGAGGGGCCCTAGAAGAGGACCCCAATGTCTAGGCAGAATCTGCCAAAGCTGCCCAAAAACCAGCCCCAAACGAAGGGTGCAATCGATGCTCCAATCAACATCTGCAGACCCAAACGACTCCCAGCAGCACGGGCCATCGTTCTGTCGACGCCCCGTTGCTTGCGTCCGTCGATGGGTCCTGCCAAAAGCTGCAACATTTCACTGTGAGGGCTTGGGGTGTTTTGTAAATTTACCCCAAGTCTTTTAGGACCCTAGGATGATATTATTAGGGTTTTTAAGTTCTATTAGATTAGTTTTAAGTCCTAGACCTAGGCAAGACCCCTCACTTCAAATATTCAAACTCCCTCTCTAAAGAAAAACTTTCTCAAGTCACCATTGGAGCTAGGACACAAGAAAGAACTAGGAGGGATGGTTGGACGTGTTTCTTCATCAAAATTAGTGGGTTTCTTTCTCATTGAGGTATGGTATCCATCCTTGAACCCTCTTCCATTCAAGGAGTCATTTCTAAAAGATTTCAAAAAGCGTTTTCAAACTCTACTTTCTTCTATCTTTGATTCTAAGCATGGGTCTTCTTGTAAAACTGTTTTAATGATTCAAATGTGTTTATTGTAGTATTAATTGATGATTTTAATGTCAAAATCCTAATGAACTCATGTGTATGCATATTTCCAACTTTAAGATTAAGAAATGGGTTAAATGAACATGTTTGTGTAGGGTATGAACTTTTGTTTTCTCATGTTGTTATTATGATTTAGCTACTGCCCTAAGGGCCTTATTATGATGAAATATTGAGAAATTGGTTATAGGTGGTGATGGCTTAGTTAAATGGTGAGTTGCTTATATTGTATAATTCTTATTATAAATTACTCTTGAGTGGTATGGTCCACCTTCTTGGTGGCGGTGTTTACTTGATGCATTTGGATTATATTTGGTGTGTATTGTGAGTATGATTTTGAAGGCCTAATGTGTGAAATGAAGTAATAATGAAGATGGTTCTTGTTGATATGTGTTATGAAGCTTGAATTGTATGTATTACTTAGATTATGCCTTATTGAAGCAAGTGTATATGTTGAGCATGCTAGTGTGTGAGAAATGATGAATGAAGGTTTAATCATGCCTAGAATTCAATGTTATGAAAGTGATAATTTATGTGAAAGGTGTGCTCACATGTACACACACACTCACACTTTGAATGGAATGAATGAATGAAGTTAAAGAATGTGAATGAAAAGGGGAGTTTTGGGGTGAGCACTCATTGTGAGTTGAGATGAAGTGTTTAGTAGCAACCTCACTATTCCCAAGGGCTTTCTAAAGTAGGTTGGAGGATGTATACCCATTGTGAGTTGAGATGGGATGTCCAAAAGTTATCCTTGACCTTTAGTAATGAATGTTTAAGACTCCGTGGGGGAAATTATGCTTAGCACCAAGAGGATATGAAGAAGGGTGTGTGCACATTGTGAGTAGAGATGTCGTACCCAATGTACCTCTTGAGATGAGTACTCCTTGTTAGTAGAGAGCGAGTTACTTAGTAGCAATCTCCTTATCCCTTAACTATGCGCCCGCATAGGTGTAGCTATTTTCACAAAGCCATGTAAAACCTAAGAGAAAGACCCGACCCTAGGCAAGTGGGGGACCCTCATCCGATAAGGGTAGTATCGGATTTCATGTCTAGCTCTCATGGTTTATGTCGGTTAAAGCTATTTCCACACAAAAGAATGTATGAACTAAGTCTCCTAAAAGAACGTACTACTTAGGGTAGGTGGTGGTATGCGACGCTATCTATCCATTGCACTAAGTAGATCTTCCAAAAGGGGAGTCTTGGTGTGTTCTATCATGTGTTGTAAATGAAGTTAGATAACTTAAGGTCTAATGTTAAGGAAGTATGTAAAACTAAGTTCCATGTGAAGAAGTTAGAAATGACTAATGTAGGGTGCTTAATCCAAGGGAATTCTCAAGAAGCACTAAGTGGAAGTAGTAGTATGGGATGCTACTCTCACATTGCACTTAGTGTAACTTATAGGTCCTATTGGAGAAGGGTACTTACATGAAATCCTTCTTGTATGAATGTTTCTCAAATGTCTAACCAAGAGTGTGGATTTGATTCCCGGAGTAGGTAAGCCTATGGTTGGTAGTCTTAAGGATCGCTTTGGTGTGCTTTGAAGGGGGTGTATGGGCGTTCCCTTCTTGTCTTACCTTAGGGAGTATTAGGATAACTTAATTAGGGAAACCTCTCGGGAAATGAGTTCACATTGCTTGGAATGAAGTATTCACTATAACATGTCACTGTTTTACTGTAATATTGCTTGATGTTACTGTAATGTGTCCTTTGGTTAAAAAATTATGGAATTCTTTTATTATGTGCTATGATGCTTATTCTATTTTAACTCTTAAATCATGAAAGTTTTACTAATTTGGCATCAAAGCTTATTTTTACTAAAATGTCTCTTTTTGCATGTTTTTTTGCATATGCCATGCTTAGTACATTGGCTTGTACTAACTCCATACTTTTCTATACTTAATAAGTATAGGTTGGAGGCATTTGAAGATTAGAAGACAAGCTTGGGAAAGATTCTCTCAAGACTAAGTATGTCCTCATATATTCGAGGCATAGTCGTATTTCTTAGTTTCTATTCTAAAGATTTATTATGTATTTTTCATTTAATGTAAATGGTTGTGTACCTAAGATATTAGTATCGTGTCTTTAAGTTATCTTGTGAAGACGAGATCAAATCCTTAGATTTTATGAAAGATGTTCTCCTTATTAATTTATTTCGTGAAAAGTTATAATTCTGCACTACTTTTCATGTCTTATGTAATGAATGATAGCTAAGGCTTGTACATGACCTCCGAAAGGTCAAGTACACAATTGTTCCGACCCATGGGTTCTCCCTAACTTCTAGGGGATACTTTTGGGTCGTTACAAACTTGGTATCAAAGCATAAGTTATGGGAAATAGTTTAGGGTCTAAAAGTATCACAAGCCACATCTAGTAGAGTCTTGGTCATTGGTGTGAGTCGCGACACATCCATGGACAAGAGGCTATAAGATGATAGAAGTTTCACTTTCTTCATTATTCTAATGTCGTGCCTTAGAGTTGAGTTCTATAAGATATCTCTCTCAACCTCTTCTCTTTATGTATATAGGACATGAATACGAGGAGATCAACCGCTATAAGGGAGGAGGGAGGTGTAGCTAATGAGAGAATCGCTCCCCGTGTTGACCAAGTTCCTATTGGTGGCCTAGAGGGAGAGAATGAAGAGGTTCCCCTTCAAGAACCTCAAGTGACTCCAGAACCTCAAGGGCCCCAAGGACCTCAAATTCCCCTATGCCTCAAGCTCCCTTTGTTGAAGGGGATATGACTAATGCAGAGTTGAGGGCTGCCATAATGAATTTGACCCAACTCATGACGGCTCAAGCTCAAGTAGTAACTAATCATTTGGTTGCCCAAGGTAACTAAGGAGATACGCCTCAACCAAATTGAGTACTCCCGCCTCTAGAATTCGGGATTTCATGAGGATGAACCCCCTACTTTCCATGGCACTAAGGTGGATGAAGATCCACAAACTTCATAGATGAGATATTCAAGGTGGTAGATGCTATGGGTGTGACCCCTAGGGAGAGAGCGGAGCTATTCGCTTACCAACTCAAGGATGTGGATCAAGTGTGGGTTGAGCAATGGAGGGATGAGAGACCTTTAAGGGATGGTCCGGTAGATTGGGAAGTGTTCGAAGAGGCTTTTATAGATAGGTTCTTTCCTTTAGAGTGGAGGGAGAAGAAGAAGGTTGAATTCATGAATCTTCGTCAAGTGGGAATGAGTGTGCAAGAGTACTCCCTCCAATTCACCCAACTCTCTAAGTATGCCCCGACCATGGTAACCAACCCTAGAGATAGGATGAACAAATTTGTGATTGGAGTGTTTACCTTGGTGGAAAAGGAGTGACGTACGGCAATGCTTCTTAATGACATGGATATCTCTAGACTCATGGTGTATGCACAACAAATTGAGGAGTCTAAAATCATGGAGATAAGGCAAGAGAGTAAGAGGCTCATGGAGATAAGGCAAGAGAGTAAGAGGCCTAGGTTTGATGAATCTAGTCAAGCAAAACCTAAGAGGAGGTTCTATCACCAAGATTCTTCCATGGGGAACAAGGATAGAGTTTCCAACCAAAATTCCCAAAGTGGTGGCCATACTTTTGAGAGACCTAAGTGTACTACTTGTGGGAAGCAACACTTGGGTAAGTGTCTTGCCGGAACAGATGTTTTCTTTGCATGTGGTAGTAAAACTCACAAGATTAGGGACTGCCCCAACATCAATGCAACAGGAAAAGGAGTCAATCAAGCTTCCTTAGATCCTAATGATCCAAAGAAGAACCCTCCCTATGCGATGGGGGCTAGAAAGGAGAACTAATCCGGAGTTGATAGTCCCGGTAAGTCTTAACTCTTTATGATTGTTGTTTTTATGTTATAAGATGAGTTTATATGGTTTTATACTTCATATGATCATGCCTTCTTGATAAATTGCTCAAAGAGTGAATTTTTGAAATTCTAGCATGTTCATTGTGTTAACAGTGATGCGCATTGGAAAGTTTCTCATTTTTGAAAAAAATTATTTTGTCTTGAATTGAAGTTTCAATATGTGTAAAACTGATATATATGAGTATGTTTAATGTTATATAAGGTAGTTCCTCCATGAAAGAAGGATAAGGGTGAGTTTTGAAATTATGAAGTTGATGCAAAAGTTGCTTATGTTGCAAAGTGTGTGAAAGTGTGAATTTGTGCTACTTGTTAGTTGGTACTTTGATTATGAATGTTTGATCATGACTGTAATGTGTTATGTGTTTCTAATGGAGTCCTTGATGGTCTTAAAGTTTTAGTGTCATTCGAGGACGAATGTTATTCCAAGTGGGGAAGAATGTAACACCCTAAAATGAACTAAGGTGAACTAGAGCTTTGTGATAGTTTCTTGAGTTAATTTTAAGTTAAAATGAGTTATATTTATGTTATTAGGAAGTGTGTGAAGTTTGGTGACGTTTGGAGGTCAAACATCCAAGAACGTCCATGACGTTCGGAAGATATGCCTTAGAAAGTGTTCATGTGTCTTGAGGTGTTTGAGTGAGTTTTACGTGTTCGTTTTGCTTGAAATTGGTGTGAGATGTTACAAAGACCTAGACGACTATGTTTAGGGGTTTAACGTCCGGATACAACCCCACCTAGGACCCACGAGGGGCCCTAGAATAGGACCCCAACGTCTAGGCAGAATCTGCCAAAGCTGCCCAAAAACCAGCCCCAAACGACAGGTGCAATCGACGCCCCTTGGGTCAATCGACTGTAAACTTCAAAAATTCAAGACGTGTTCTAGAGCTAACATAAGTTTCATAAGGTCTAGACACTATTTTAAGGACCATTTTAATGAATATAAGTCATTTAGGAAGTCTAGAAACTAAAACGTCCAAGAACGTTCATGACGTTCGGAAAGTAGTTCAAGGAGGTACTAGCGTACCTTAGCCTATTAGACTAGCTTTTATAAGTCGTAAAATGATGAAAATTGGTGGAAGGGTGTCTAACATGTGTTTAAGTTGATTCATAGTCCAACGTCCTGGTAAGACTCCCCAAGGACCAACCAAGAGCCTTGAGGAGGACACTTGCGTTTGGAGTCAAACACTGTCTTGGCAGTGTGCACCCACGAAAGGGCATCGACGGGGTGTCGATGCCATCCATCAACCAAAACATAGACAAATCCTTGAAGGGTCTCATTTGCATAGTCTCTGACCAAGACCACGGATGTGCAGCACGGAAGGAGGAACTGGTCGTCGATGGACCAACGATACGTCCATCGGGGTCTCGTCGATGGGGTCTGAATTTCCTGCACGTTTTGACTTAGTCTTATATAATTAATTAAGGGGTTTGGTGGCTAGTTAGAGATTAAGGGAAGTCTAATTAACTTAATTAACCCCCATATAAAGACCCCAACCTCATTAGACTAATCACAACTCACAAAACAAAACTCTCTTCCTTCTCTCTTCTTTCTCTCTCTAGTGCAAAAACACCATTGAAGACCAAGCTAGGGGAGGTTTTGGGGGCTGTAAAGGGACGATTTCACCATAAATTCTTCATCAAACATTGAGATATGGGATCTAATTCACCTTTGAGACCTCTTTCCTCAAAGGGTTCCTTTAAAGTATTTTCAAAAGTTGTGTTTTCATGTGGGTCTTTCTCAATCTCAAAAATTAATGTTATGAATTGATGTGTTTATGATTTCTTTTGGTTAATATGAATATATTAACAAGTATTCTAACTTAATTATGATATATCTTGATGGTTTGGTCTAGTTTGTAGAAGATGACCCTTAACCCTTAACCCTAGGTTTGATCTTGATATGAATTAGGTTGTATTGGTTCAACTGACTTGGTTATTGATTGAATTACTACTAGATGATGTTGTTATACTAATCATGAACAAATTAGGGTGATTTGTAGTCTTTCATGCTAGTTCTTGAGCAGATGATCTAGGTTATAAAGTATGTTGTAAATTGACCTAAATATCTTGTCTTAAGATATGATCTAGTATTGAATTGTGATGTAATGATTCTTCTGGCCTTGTTACCTTCTTGGTTATTGACTTTTGATGATGTATACCCAAATTGGGTTGAATTGAGGGTTTATGGTAAGACCTTGATTATGAACTATGAAGGAGACTTGGTAAGTCTTATGATCCTTATACTTTGCTTCAAGTTGTGGTTAATTGTGATTAAGTTATGATGTTGTATTTGTAAGATCCCGAAAATGACTTAGGTGAACTAGAGACTATCATTGTTGTCATGGTGTTCTATAGTCCAAAAATGGTCTATTATGTTGTATAGAGGCAGTAGCTAAGAGTTTAGGTGCATTGGAATTCAAACGTCAAGGGACGACCAAGACGTTCGACGACTAAGTCACCTATATACCTCATATGTGGTTCTATGTGTTTAGTTGTGATTCATGAGGTTGTTAGGTCCTTAAATGAGTTATTATGGTGTATATGGGCAGTGTGTCAAGTTTCGTGAAGTTTGGAGGTCAAACATCAAAGAACGTTCATGACGTTCGAAAGATGTGCCTTGAAATGACCTTCTGTGTCTAGGCATGTTTCGTTGAGTTTTACGTGTTTGTTTTGGGTGAAATTCTTGTGAGAGGTGAAAAACTCGTATAATATCATATTTGGGTTGGAAACGTATGGTCAAATATCACCAAGGACCATCCAAGGGTCCTTGAGGAAGGACCCATGTTGGTCACCAAAACTGCCCAAGGCGACTCCACCTAGGGATAACAAACGACGGCCAGTGGCCTGGTCGACGTACCGTAGGTGGAGGGAGTCATTTAATAATTATCTTGGGGATGTAAGCTCCCATTTTCAAGTCTCTGAACACATCAACGGAGGGTAGGATGGTCCGTGTGTGGACTGACGCCCCGTCGATGGGCAACCATCGTTTGGGGCTGTATTCTGCGCAGGCCAATGTTAAGTTGAGGGGTGAAGTTGTAATTTCACCCCACTTCCAAATAAGAGTATTGGCGGTTCCCTAAGGGTATTTTGGGTATTTTAAATGTGTATTTAAGTCTTTAACACTTAGAAGATTTCAATCTTCAAAATCAAAACCCCCAAAATCTCTTAGAAATTCCTTAAGACTCCATTGAAGCCAAAATTCAAGAAAGAGCTTGGATTGGAGATTTGAGTGGTGATTCTTCATCAAATTGGAGGATTAGTTTCATTGAGGTATCGTTTTTGATCCTTAAAACTGTTTCATCAAGGAGCCCAACTTTCAAAGATGTTTTCTAAAGTTTTCAAAGTTGAACTTGACCTATTTCATGATCTACCATGGGTTCTTGCATTAATGGTTTTCAAAGGTTGATTATGGATTGAATTGTTATTGTATTGATGATTTTAACCTAAATAACCTATGAACCCATGTAATTGATGAACCCTAGTTTTTGACTAAGTTATGGGTTACTTGATCTTGGTCTAATGCTTATGAATTCTAGTGTAGTTTCTTATGGTCTATCTAATGATGTAAGAATTGTATTCAATTGATATCTAATTGGTCTTAGATTGATTGACTTAGATTCATTGAGTATTATAGTTTATGCATTGAATTGATGTTCAGGGCCATGGGTAAGGCCTTATGATATAGAATTGGGTGATATGGAATTGGATGGAAGTGTTGAGGATGAAGTGGTGGTACGCGGCCCTATTTTCCTTTACTTAATGTTAATTAGACTTCAATAATATTGTGATTGGTATGGTACACTTATGGTGGCCGTGTTATGTGAATTGATGTGGCCTTGTCGGCGTTATTTTAAGTATTATGATGATTATGACCTTGTCGTCACTACTTGAAGTATTATGTTGATTTGTGTAGTTGCTTATATGAACTATGATCATATCTACCTATGTAAAGTAATGTGAAAGTATGTGTTATTCTATTGATGATATCTAGGTGATCATGTTAGACTAATGACTATGTGTTGTGTGTAGTCTTAGAGTTGATGCATGATTGTTCCTACTTGACTATATGAGTCTAAGATGATTATATTGATGATGACATAGTAGTGTATAGGATGACTTTAAAGATGATAATGGTTGTCCTTATGTGCTTCTAGAATGACATGTAAAATGTGCTAAAGTGAAGTAATGTTGTGTCTTGTCTAGGTTGACTTAAGTGCCTTACTTGATGCATGTATAATATGAATATGTGATGTCTTGACTTAGGAAGCTAAAGCGTCTTAGTCTTGAATGAATGAATATAGGTGAGACCTTCAATGATGATAAGAGGGTCCTTTATGTGAAACATTGAACCTAGTGGTAAGGTTATGAAACTTGAAGTCGAAAGCCACAATGGTATCCTTCATGTAATGAATGATGGACTTAAGGTTGATTGGCTTGAACGGCATCACATCAATCCTTAGGAAAGTCATAATGAGCTTCTTGTCACCATAGTAGTGGACCTTTCTTTGGTAGGGTAAATATAATTGGGTTATGAACTTGATATGGAACCCTTTTGTATGAACCTTAATGTGATTTAATCTATGAGAACGAAGACTAGCACCGAGTAAGTATGGTAAGGGAAGTAGTTCTAGTTAAAGAATGAGACTATATTACAAAGCATGCCCTTCATATTCCTTAATCTTGTGCCTACATGGGATGTGTCCAAGTTCTACCATTGGCAAGTAGAACAACCTCATCGGAGTAGGATAGAACTCTGGATTCCATGTTTTTCTACCGTGGTCTATGTCAGTTAATTCATATTCTCATCATATGGGATACTTACTAGCATTAGAGGAGTTCTATGAGGTTTAGGTGGTGGTATGGAACGCTATCTAGACATTGCACAATAGGCTTTGAAGGTGTTAGTAAGAGTCCCTAGGTCTTCTCCAAGACCATTACTTGAATGTCCTTTATGTGATCAATGTCTCTTAAACGAACTAAGTAATGTAATGACTTATGTTAGAAATTATGTAAATGCATGAGTACCTAATCTAAAGTGACTTAAGGATTCCTTAGCTAAAGTGTGAAGAGGGCATATGGGACGATCTCTTCATGTCTTATATATGGAAGTCTTGAGAATGACTCTAGTTAGGAAAGTTGGTTGTTATGTTTGACATGACCTAAACTTAGGAAGTCTTAAGGATTATTTAGGTAACCTTGAAGAGGGTGTATGGGCGTTCTCTTCTAGGAGTACTTAAGTAAGTCTTTTTGATAGCCTTGGTAAGGAGAATGTCATATCTTACATGTTATGTGTTTGACGTCTTGTAAGTGTGTATGTGTCTCATTATGAGTAATCTTGAGGATCGTTTAAGCACATTTAAAGAGGGTGTATGCGGTCTCTCTTTGTGTGATTTAAGTGAATCTTAGGATAGCTTTTAGTGAGATGATTACATGCTAGAAGGTGCTTAACGGGAAGGCAAGCAGCTTCACTGTACAGTGAAGATTCACTGTGTAACAGTGAGTTGAGGTTACTGTAAAGTGACTTCTAAAATTATGATATTTACTTATTGATTTCTTATGTGTTTCTAAGCTGTTAAATATTGTTCTTATGATTATATTATGAGATTTAAATAAAAAGATGCATATTTTCAATAAAAGTCCGTTTTCATGATTTTTATGCATTATGCCATACGTAGTACATGTGGTTGTACTAATCCATGCTTTTATCTATCTCCATATTTGTTGGTAGGTGAGAAGCATTTGGGAAGCAAGACTTGGACCGTAGCATTGTTCAAGAGAAGTTGAAGTATGTCCTCAATTGACTCAAGGGCATATATAGATGTCTTTTATTTCGAAGTATTGTAATAGACTAAGTATTTCTATATTTTCTAATTCGTATGGGTCGTGTCCCAAGTATTCTCGTGTCTTAAGTTTGATGAGATTGAGACTTAGAATTTCCTATGATTTTATATGAAAGAGTTTTTAAAGACTATGATATGTTTTTTGAAAAGTTTTAATTCCGCACTACTGTAACGGCCTGTATTTTTGTATGTGGTAGTTCTATTCATGTTATACTTGACATAGACTTATAGTGTAGGTGAGGGATCATGTTTCTTATGTGATTAGTGTTGGTTTAAACTAGCTTGGAAGGTGATGTAATGCCTTGCACGTTTTAGCATATGTATTGCAAGTTAACTCCGATGGAAAGTATTTAAGTAATTATAGTAAGATGGTAATTGAGCTAGCAGCTGCATCACCTATTTGAGCTATATTATAGTTAAAGGGCCCAAGTTTGATTGACCAGATTTAGGCTTATATTTAAGGGCTCATTTGAAGCCCAAACCTATTAAAGAAAAATGTGAATGAAAGAAGGCCCAACAGCCAAATCTGCCAATTGGACCATTATGGATAAAGCCCAAGTGAAACTAGGTAAGTGCATGACCTCCTAAGTTTTGTTTTACCATGTTATTGGGCCAAGTGTGTACCACCTACTTGCATTAATCTGTCCCAAGTTGAATAAAAGAACAAAGGGAAAATGGACAGCCAAGGTCCAATAATATTAAGTCCAAAAAGGCCCTAGTTAAAAGGACAAGCAGGTGGGGCACCTACTTGACATTATATGGCCCAAAATTGGTCAAGAGTGTCGGCCATAACACCTCCTTTTTCAAAGGATAAGGATCAAGTCTTATTCTCCATTTTGAACTTGCAAAAGTTTCAGATTCCCTAAGTTCTTTCTTGGTCTCTCTTGGCTTTAATTAGCAGCCCTAAAACACCTTAGAGTTCTTGAGTGCTGTCTAATTTTTCAAGTAAGAGTTTGAAGGAGAGTTTGAATTCTTGAAGTACAAGTGTAGAGGATAAATTTTCAGAATTAAGGTAAGACTTCAACCCATTTGTTTTCCTCTCTTTGATAATGTTTGGAGTGGAGAATTTTGTATATGTTTATCAAGAATTCATGGATTGTGATAAATCTTTGAGTCAATATTCTCCTATTATGCTGAAAGATTTGAGATTGATAGTGGCTGCCTTATGAATATTGTTGTTGAGGGCTGTTTGGGTATCTTGGGAGATGATGTATGAAGTTGTATTAATGTGTATAGAAGGGTGTGGTGGTTCACCATTTATGTAAGGGTTGTTTGGGCCTGATTTCCATCAAATATTTTAGCTACTGTTTTGGAGGACCTTATTGTGATTAGCTGCTGATGTTAGCTTAATCATGACTTATGTTGTAGATTAGCACCCAATAAGGAAGGCTGAATCGTGATAGTGGTATTGGTCAGAAAAATAAGGTATGTAAGGCTATTCGATTTTATATCCTTTTGGCATGAAATCTGCCACCTGCAATTAATATCAATGAAGTGATTCCCATAAGTTCTATTCTAGAAAAGGAAGCATATTGGCAGCGTACTATCTCCAAATAGCTAACAATATTTCTTTCCCCATTCTAAGCACATGGAACTACTTCATTATATGTTCACTACTCTATACTTGTGTAATTTTCCCTTGTGCTGTTATAGAAATGGTATTTGCAAAAGAAAGTTTGATGAATCCTTCTCCTAAGCCAATTGAAGTCAATTGTGCCATTAAGGTCTTAAAGTAAGGTGTTGCTGTTTCATAGCTCCTTATGTCATTGTTACTGCCTCAAAGTATTGTTTTCATGTATTCCACTACTGTTCCGTAATTTCATATCTCCAAGATGATTATGACCACCAAATCAACATCTCAAAGTGTTATGATTATCCAAAATAACGTCTCAAAAGAGTTATGAACTGATTAACAATAATCTCAAAGATTAAGAATCTAAGTGATGAAATCTATTTAATTAAGGGTGGCAGATCAGGGGCAAAAGCCTAGCATGGGCCGATCCCTATTGGTATAGAAGGGTGGCAGCTCAGGGGCAAAAGCCTATCATGGGCCGATCTCAAGTTGTGTAATTATGAGGACCGCATCCAGGGGTTAATACGCCTAGCATGGGTCATCCTCTTCTACCACTGATCAACTGGTCACTTGTATCACATGTCCAACAAAGATTATAATATATAAAAAGGTAAAGAAAAGAATGTAGCTTACTTGATTCCACAAGAGTAAGCAAAGGTGGTCTTCTCTCCTAATCTATGCACTCATATGTTGCTACTTGAATTCATTTGAGCCTTGTATTACATATACTTTTTGCCTTACATATTCAGTACATTTTTCGTACTGACGTCCCGTATTGGGGACGCTGCATTTCATGCTGCAGGCTCATACTCCAGCTAGTAGACCTCCTCAGTAGGAGCACTCGAAATTCTGCTACTTTTGGTGAGCTCCAAGTTGATTCGGAGCTTTATTAAGTCCTTGGTAAATTCGTTTGGTATTGTATCGTAGTTAAGGGTAAGGCGGGGTCTGTCCCGACCTACTCTAGTCTTCTATCTTTGAGAGGCTTTGTAGACGTATGTACATGGTTCAGTTGTGCCTTAAGGAGTTGTGGCCTAAACGGCCAAGTCTGGTATATAACGTTTGGACCTACTTACGTTGGTTTGTATCGCTGCATCCAAAGTTAAATTGTCTCAATTGTTATAGGATATGCTCAGTAAGAACAGGTTGCAGGTTGGTTCTCTCGGGCCTTTAGGGAATCGGGTGCCTGTCCGTCTTAATGGGTTTTGAGGTGTGACAACTACTTTTCACTATGTATATGCGATGAATGATATGAAATGTCTTGTATAAAACCTACGAGAGGTCGAGTACGCACAATACGAGATTGTGCCTTAACTTCTAGGGTGTGGTCTTGGGATGTGACAAGCTTGGTATCAGAGCATAGGTTGTGAAAGTAGTCTTAGGAATCAAAAAGTCTCATCAAGTCACGTCTAGTAGAGTCTTGACCATCGGTGTGAGTTGCAACACATCTATGGGCAAGAGGATATAGGACGATAGAGTTTCCCTTATTTTCTACTCCTATGTCGGGCGATAGAGTAAATGTTATAAGTATCCTTCTTAATGTGCTTCCTTGCGTTTTTAGGAGATGAATACTAGAAGGATGGCCGCTAGAAGGTTGGAAGAGGAAAGGGTGAATGAGGAGATTCCTCCTCAAGTTGAGCAAGTTCCTCAAGATGGGCAAGCAGTCCAAGGTTCTCAAGGTGTTCAAGTGCCTCCCCAAGGAGATCATGTCCCTATTGTGGAATGAGGTAATGAGGTTCCAGTGGATCTCCCGGAGTTGAGTAATAGAGATATTAGAGAGGCTTTGATTGCTTTAGCCCGAGTCGTGACTACTCAAGCGAATTTGAGTATGGTGCCTAGGGTTGTGGATAGCACTATGACCTCTAGGTTGAGAGACTTTGTGAGGATGAATCCTCCTATCTTTCTTGGCTCTAAGGTGGGAGAGTATCCCCAAGAGTTCCTTGATGGTGTGTATAAGGTGTTGAGTGCTATGGGGTTACATCTAGGGAGAAAGAGGAGTTGGCTTCGTATCAATTGAGGGATGTTTCACAAATATGGTACACTCAATGGAAGGATAATAGGCCGGTGGAGTCGGATCCTATTGAGTTGGAAGAATTTAAGGAAGCTTTTCTACGCAAGTACTTTCCCCATGAGAGGAGAGAGGTTACGGTAGAGGAGCTTATCAATCTCAAGCAAGTCAATATGAGTGTTGAGGAGTGCTCTTTGAAATTCTCAACGTTGTCTAGATGCACCATCCCTATTGTCAAGTCCAAGGGATGAAATGAGTCATTTTGTTACTGGGGTCGCCGACTTAGTGATGGAAGAATGTCGTACGGCTATGCTACATGATGATATGACTTTAGCTAAACTCATGGTGTATGCCGAATCAATTGAAGAGTCTAAACTTAGGAGAATGTCAAGAAACTTGAAAAGGAGTGGTGCCAGTGATCAAGGTCAACCTAGGTTCAAAAAGAAGGCTCAAACTAAAGGTGAACCTAGTTCTCCTAAGGTGATGTTTGAGAAAGGAGGTTGTTCTCAAAATGGCAAACCTACATGTGTCACTTGTGGCAAGAAACATTATGGTGAGTGTCTATTGGGTACCGGTAGTTGCTATGGTTGTGGTAAGGAAGGACACAAGGTGAGAGATTGTCCTAACATTGCTTATAGAGGAAAAGTGGGTAAGAAAGTTGTTCCTAATGTTCCAAAGGATGATGTTCAAGCAACGAGGCATTTCTATGCACTCCGGTCTAGAGGTGAGAAGTCGGATGGTGATGATGATGAGGGTAAGTCCTTGTATTTCTCTTTATAGTGATATGAGTTCCTTCTAAGTGGGGGAGTATGGTTAGTAGATGGGATAGAAAGTCCTAGAAGTATGTTGCATGTGCATGGTGTTTAGGAGTTTGGTTGAAATTGAATTTCATTAACTTCTTGCATTGTGTGTTTTATGAAGCCTTTATCATGTTGTAAAAGATGTTTATATGATGTTACCTTGCATATTAGCATGTTTCTATCATGAATTGCCAAAAAAATTGCATTTTTGAAAAAGGTTGCACAATTCACTGTAACGCACTGGTAGTTCACTGTAATTTTTTTGAAAATTTGACTAATTGATTCTTTGGTCTAAAATTTTGTAATGTGGTTAGAACTAATGTGTATGAGTATAATAATGAATATAAAATGAGTATTTGCTATTTGGAAAGAGGCATGTTAGTTTTATAGCATGATGAGTTATAGAGTTTATTCTAGTTCCTTGTTGTGTTGTGAATCTCTAGATTATGGGGAATTGATGTTTTATCCTTGACTATGTGTTATATGGTATGGTCATGAACTTATAGTTGAGTCTCTATTCTTGGAAGTGTTCGGAGAGTGACAAGTGTCATTCGAGGACGAATGTTGTCCAAGTGGGGGAGAATATAAGATCCCGAAAACGACTTAGGTGAACTAGAGCCTAACATGTTATCACGGTGGTATAAGGTCATAAAATTGTCTTATGTTGTATAGAGGTAGTAACTAAGATTTTAGGTGCATTGGAAGTTAAACGTCAAGGGACGACCAAGACGTTCGACGACTAAGTCACCTATGTGCCTCATATGTGGTTCTATGTGTTTATGTGTGATTCATGAGGTTGTAAGGTCCTTAAATGAGTTATTATGGTGTACATAGTCAGTGTGTCAAGTTTCGTGAAGTTTGGAGGTCAAACGTCCAAGAACGTCCATGACGTTCGAAAGATGTGCCTTGATTTGACCTTGTGTGTCTAGGCATGTTTCGTTGAATTTTACGTGTTCGTTTTGGGTTAAATTATTGTGAGAGTTGCTAAACTCATATACGATCATAATTGGGTTGGAAACGTCCGGGCAAATAACCCCAAGGACCATTCAAGGGTCCTTGAGGAAGGACCCTTGTTGGTGGCCAAAACTGCCCAAGGCAGTCCAACCTACGGATGGCAAACGACGGCCAGTGGCCTGGTCGACGCCCCGTAGGTGGAGGGCGTTGTTTTGTACTTAGCCTGGGTAGCTAAGCTCCCATTTTCTAGTCTCTGAACCCATCGACGGAGGACACGACGGTCCGTGTGTGGACTGACGCCCCGTCGATGGGCAACCGTCGTTTGGGGCTGTGTTCTGCGCAGGCCACTGTTAAGTTGAGGGGTGAAGTTTTAATTTTACCCCACTTCCAAATAAGAGTACTGGCGGTTCCATAAGGGTCTTTTGGGTATTTTAAATGTGTATTTAAGTCTTTAACACTTAGAAGATTTCATTCTTCAAAATCAAAAACCCCAAAATCCTTTAGAAATTCCTTAAGACTCCATTGAAGCCAAAATTCAAGGAAGAGCTTGGATTGGAGATTTGAGTGGTGAATCTTCATCAAATTGGAGGATAAGATTCATCGAGGTATGGTTTTTTATCCTTGAAACTCGTTTCATCAAGGAGCCCAACTTTCAAAGATGTTTTCTAAAGTTTTCAAAGTTGAACTTGACCTATTTCATGATCTACCATGGGTTCTTGCATTAATGGTTTTTAAAGGTTTATTATGGATTGATTTGTTATTGTATTGATGATTTTAACCTAAATAACCTATGAACCCATGTAATTGATGAACCCTAGTTTTTGACTAAATTCTAGTGTAGTTTCTTATGGGCTATCTAATGATGTAAGAGTTGTATTCAATTGATATCTAATTGGTCTTATATTGATAAATCTATATTGAATTGACTTAGATTCATTGAGTATTATAGTTTATGTATTGAATTTCAGTTCATGGCCATGGGTAAGGGCCTTATGATATTGAATTGGGTGATTTGGCATTGGATGAAAGTTTTGAGGATGGAGTGATGGTACGCGGCCCTATTATCCTTTACTTAATGTTAATTAGACTTCAATTATGTTGTGATTGGTATGGTCCACTTATGGTGGCGGTGTTATATGAATTGATGTGGCCTTGTCGGCGTCATTTTAAGTATTATGATGATTATGACCTTTTTGGCACTACTAGAAGTATTCTGTTGATTTGTGTAGTTGATTATGTGAAGTATGATCATATATACCTATGTGAAGTAATGTGGAAGTATGTGTTATTCTAGTGATGATATCTAGTTGATCATGTTAGACTAATGACTATGTGTTGTGTGTAGTCTTAGAGTTGATGCATGATTGTTCCTACTTGACTACATGAGTCTAAGATGATTATATTGATGATGACATAGTAGTGTATAGGATGACTTTAAAGATGATAATGGCTATCCTTATTTGCTTCTAGAATGACATGTAAAATGTGCTAAAGTGAAGTAATGTTGTGTCTTGTCTAGGTTAACTTAAGTGCCTTACTTGATGCATGTATAATATGAATATGTGATGTCTTGACTTAGGAAGCTAAAGCTTCTTAGTCTTGAATGAATGAATGATAGGCGAGACCTTGAATGATGATAAGAGGGTCGTTTATGTGAAACCTTGAACCTAGTGGTAAGGTTATGAAACTTGAAGTCGAAAGCCGCAATGGTATCCTTCATGTAATGAATGATGGACTTAAGGTTGATTGGCTAGAACAGCATCACATCAATCCTTAGTAAAGTCATAATGAGCTTCTTGTCTCCATAGTGAGGTAGCCCTAGTGGACCTTTCTTTGGTAGGGTAAATGTAATTGGTTTATGAACTTGATATGGAACCCTTTTGTACGAAGACTAGCACCGAGTGAGTATGGTAAGGGAAGTAGTTCTCGTTAAAGAATGAGACTAGATTACAAAACATGCCCTTCATATTCCTTAACCATGTGCCTACATGGGATGTGTCCATGTTCTACCATTGGTAAGTAGAACAACCTCATCGAAGTAGGATAGAACTCTGGATTCCATGTTTTGCTACCATAGTCTATGTCGATTAATGCCTATTCTCATCATATGGGATACCTACTAGCATTAGAGAAGTTCTATGAGGTTTAGGTGGTGGTATGGGACGCTACCTAGACATTGCACAATAGGCTTTGAAGGTGTTAGTAAGAGTCCCTAGGTCTTCTCCAAGACCATTACTTGAATGTCCTTTATGTGATCAATGTCTCTTAAACGAACTAAGTAATGTAATGACTTATGTTAGAAATTATGTAAATGCATGAGTACCTAATCTAAAGTGACTTAAGGATTCTTAGCTAAAGTGTGAAGAGGGCATATGGGACGATCTCTTCATGTCTTATATATGGAAGTCTTGAGAATGACTCTAGTTAGGAAAGTTGGTTGTTATGTTTGACATGACCTAAACTTAGGAAGTCTTAAGGATTATTTAGGTAACCTTGAAGAGGGTGTATGGGCGTTCTCTTCTAGGAGTACTTAAGTAAGTCTTTTTGATAGCCTTGGTAAGGAGAATGTCATATCTTACATGTTATGTGTTTGACGTCTTGTAAGTGTGTATGTGTCTCATTATGAGTAATCTTGAGGATCGTTTAAGCACATTTAAAGAGGTGTATGGGCGGTCTCTCTTTGTGTGAGTTAAGTGAATCTTAGGATAGCTTTTAGTGAGATGATTACATGCTAGAAGGTGCTTAACGGGAAGGCAAGCAGCTTCACTGTACAGTGAAGATTCACTGTAACAGTGAGTTGAGGTTACTGTAAAGTGATTTCTAAAATTATGATATTTACTTTAAATGATTTCTTATGTGTTTATAAGTTGTTAAATATTGTTCTTATGATTATATTATGAGATTTAAATAAAAATATGCATATTTTCAATAAAAGTCCGTTTTCATGATTTTTATGCATTATGCCATACGTAGTACATGTGGTTGTGCTAATCCATGCTTTTATCTATCTCTATATTTGTTGGTAGGTGAGAAGCATTTGGGAAGCAAGATTTGGACCGTAGCATTGTTCAAGAGAAGTTGAAGTATGTCCTCAATTGACTCAAGGGCATATATAGATGTCTTTTATTTCGAAGTATTGTAATAGACTAAGTATTTCTATATTTTCTAATTCGTATGGGTCGTGTCCCAAGTATTCTCGTGTCTTAAGTTTGATGAGATTGAGACTTAGAATTTCCTATGATTTTATATGAAAGAGTTTTTAAAGACTATGATATGTTTTTTGAAAAGTTTTAATTCCGCACTACTTTTCACTATGTATATGCGATGAATGATATGAAAGGTCTTGTATAAAACCTCCGAGAGGTCGAGTACGCACAATACGAGATTGTGCCTTAACTTCTAGGGTGTGGTCTTGGATGTGACAAGCTTGGTATCAGAGCATAGGTTGTGAAAGTAGTCTTAGGAATCAAAAAGTTCATCAAGTCACGTCTAGTAGAGTCTCGACCATCGGTGTGAGTTGGGACACATCTATGGGCGAGAGGATATAGGACGATAGAGTTTCCCTTATTTTCTACTCCTATGTCGTGCGGTAGAGTAAATGTTATGAGTATCCTTCTTAATGTGTTTCCTTGCGCTTCTAGGAGATGAATACTAGAAGGATGGCCGCTAGAAGGTTGGAAGAGGAAAGGGTGAATGAGGAGATTCCTCCTCAAGTTGAGCAAGTTCCTCAAGATGGGCAAGGAGTCCAAGGTTCTCAAGGTGTTCAAGTGCCTCCCCAAGGAGATCATGTCCCTATTGTGGAATGAGGTAATGAGGTTCCAGTGGATCTCCCGGAGTTGAGTAATAGAGATATTAGAGAGGCTTTGATTGCTTTAGCCCGAGCCGTGACTACTCAAGCGAATTTGAGTATGGTGCCTAGGGTTGTGGATAGCACTATGACCTCTAGGTTGAGAGACTTTGTGAGGATGAATCCTCCTATCTTTCTTGGCTCTAAGGTGGGAGAGGATCCCCAAGAGTTCCTTGATGGTGTGTATAAGGTGTTGAGTGCTATGGGGGTTACATCTAGGGAGAAAAAGGAGTTGGCTTCGTATCAATTGAGGGATGTTTCACAAATATGGTACACTCAATGGAAGGATAATAGGCCGGTGGAGTCGAATCCTATTGAGTTGGAAGAATTTAAGGAAGCTTTTCTACGCAAGTACTTTCCCCATGAGAGGAGAGAGGTTACGGTAGAGGAGTTTATCAATCTCAAGCAAGGCAATATGAGTGTTGAGGAGTACTCTTTGAAATTCTCAACGTTGTCTAGATGCACCATCCCTATTGTCAAGTCCAAGGGATGAAATGAGTCATTTTGTTACCGGGGTCGCCGACTTAGTGATGGAAGAATGTCGTACGACTATGCTACATGATGATATGACCTTAGCTAGACTCATGGTGTATGCCGAATCAATTGAAGAGTCTAAACTTAGGAGAATGTCAAGAAAATTGAAAAGGAGTGGTGCCAGTGATTAAGGTCAACCTAGGTTAAAAAAGAATGCTCAAACTAAAGGTGGACCTAGTTCTCCTAAGGTGATGTTTGAGAAAGGAGGTGGTTCTCAAAATGGCAAACCTACATGTGTCACTTGTGGCAAGAAACATTTATGGTGAGTGTCTATTGGGTACCGGTAGTTGCTATGGTTGTGGTAAGGAAGGACACAAGGTGATAGATTGTCCTAACATTGCTTATAGAGGAAAAGTGGGTAAGAAAGTTGTTCCTAATGTTCCAAAGGATGATGTTCAAGCAACGAGGCATTTCTATGCACTCCGGTCTAGAGGTGAGAAGTCGATGGTGATGATGATGAGGGTAAGTCCTTGTATTTCTCTTTATAGTGATATGAGTTCCTTCTAAGTGGGGGAGTATGGTTAGTAGATGGGATAGAAAGTCCTAGAAGTATGTTGCATGTGCATGGTGTTTAGGAGTTTGGTTGAAATTGAATTTCATTAACTTCTTGCATTGTGTGTTTTATGAAGCCTTTATCATGTTGTAAAAGATGTTTATATGATGTTACCTTGCATATTAGCATGTTTCTATCATGAATTGCCAAAAAAATTGCATTTTTGAAAAAGGTTGCACAATTCACTGTAACGCACTGGTAGTTCACTGTAATTTTTTTGAAAATTTGACTAATTGATTCTTTGGTCTAAAATTTTGTAATGTGGTTAGAACTGATGTGTATGAGTATAATAATGAATATAAAATGAGTATTTGCTATTTGGAATGAGGCATGTTAGTTTTATAGCATGATGAGTTATAGAGTTTATTCTAGTTCCTTGTTGTGTTGTGAATCTCTAGATTATGGGGAATTGATGTTTTATCCTTGACTATGTGTTATATGGTATGGTCATGAGCTTATAGTTGAGTCTCTATTCTTGGAAGTGTTCGGAGAGTGGCAAGTGTCATTCGAGGACGAATGTTGTCCAAGTGGGGGAGAATGTAAGATCCCGAAAACGACTTAGGTGAACTAGAGCCTAACATTGTTATCACGGTGGTATAAGCTCATAAAATTGTCTTATGTGTATAGAGGTAGTAACTAAGATTTTAGGTGCATTGGAAGTTAAACGTCAAGGGACGACCAAGACGTTCGACGACTAAGTCACCTATGTGCCTCATATGTGGTTCTATGTGTTTATGTGTGATTCATGAGGTTGTAAGGTCCTTAAATGAGTTATTATGGTGTACATAGTCAGTGCGTCAAGTTTCGTGAAGTTTGGAGGTCAAACGTCCATGAACGTCCATGACGTTCGAAAGATGTGCCTTGAAATGACTTTGTGTGTCTAGGCATGTTTCGTTGAATTTTACGTGTTCGTTTTGGGTGAAATTATTGTGAGAGTTGCTAAACTCATATACGATCATGATTGTGTTGGAAACGTCCTGGCAAACAACCCAAAGGACCATCCAAGGGTCCTTGAGGAAGGACCCTTGTTGGTGGCCAAAACTGCCCAAGGCAGTCCAACCTACGGATGGCAAACGACGGCCAGTGGCCTGGTCGACGCCCCGTAGGTGGAGGGCGTTGTTTGGTACTTATCCTAGGTAGCTAAGCTCCCATTTTCCAGTCTCTGAACCCATCGACGGAGGACACGACGGTCCGTGTGTGGACAGACGCCCCATCGATGGGCAACCGTCGTTTGGGGCTGTGTTCTGCGCAGGCCACTGTTAAGTTGAGGGGTGAAGTTTTAATTTCACCACACTTCCAAATAAGAGTATTGGAGGTTCCCTAAGGGTCTTTTGGGTATTTTAAATGTGTATTTAAGTCTTTAACACTTAGAAGATTTCATTCTTCAAAATCAAAAACCCCAAAATCCTTTAGAAATTTCTTAAGACTCCATTGAAGCCAAAATTCAAGGAAGAGCTTGGATTGGAGATTTGAGTGGTGAATCTTCATCAAATTGGAGGATAAGATTCATCGAGGTATGGTTTTTTATCCTTGAAACTCGTTTCATCAAGGAGCCCAACTTTCAAAGATGTTTTCTAAAGTTTTCAAAGTTGAACTTGACCTATTTCATGATCTACCATGGGTTCTTGCATTAATGGTTTTTAAAGGTTTATTATGGATTGATTTGTTATTGTATTGATGATTATAACCTAAATAACCTATGAACCCATGTAATTGATGAACCCTAGTTTTTGACTAAGTTATGGGTTACTTGATCTTGGTCTAATGCTTATGAATTTATTGTAGTTTCTTATGGGATATCTAATGATTTAAGAGTTGTATTAAATTGATAATTGGTCTTATATTGATAAATCTATATTGAATTGACTTAGATTCATTGAGTATTATAGTTTATGTATTGAATTTCAGTTCATGGCCATGGGTAATTGGGTGATTTGGCATTGGATGGAAGTTTTGAGGATGGAGTGATGGTACGCGGCCCTATTATCCTTTACTTAATGTTAATTAGACTTCAATTATGTTGTGATTGGTATGGTCCACTTATGGTGGCGGTGTTATGTGAATTGATGTGGCCTTGTCGGCGTTATTTTAAGTATTATGATGATTATGACCTTTTCGGCACTACTAGAAGTATTCTGTTGATTTGTGTAGTTGATTATGTGAAGTATGATCATATATACCTATGTGAAGTAATGTGGAAGTATGTGTTATTCTATGATGATATCTAGGTGATCATGTTAGACTAATGACTATGTGTTGTGTGTAGTCTTAGAGTTGATGCATGATTGTTCCTACTTGACTACATGAGTCTAAGATGATTATATTGATGATGACATAGTAGTGTATAGGATGACTTTAAAGATGATAATGGCCATCCTTATTTGCTTCTAGAATGACATGTAAAATGTGCTAAAGTGAAGTAATGTTGTGTCTTGTCTAGGTTAACTTAAGTGCCTTACTTGATGCATGTATAATATGAATATGTGATGTCTTGACTTAGGAAGCTAAAGCTTCTTAGTCTTGAATGAATGAATGATAGGCGAGACCTTGAATGATGATAAGAGGGTCATTTATGTGAAACCTTGAACCTAGTGGTAAGGTTATGAAACTTGAAGTCGAAAGCCGCAATGGTATCCTTCATGTAATGAATGATGGACTTAAGGTTGATTGGCTGGAACGGCATCACATCAATCCTTAGTAAAGTCATAATGAGCTTCTTGTCTCCATAGTGAGGTAGCCCTAGTGGACCTTTCTTTGGTAGGGTAAATGTAATTGGTTTATGAACTTGATATGGAACCCTTTTGTACGAAGACTAGCACCGAGTGAGTATGGTAAGGGAAGTAGTTCTCGTTAAAGAATGAGACTAGATTACAAAACATGCCCTTCATATTCCTTAACCATGTGCCTACATGGGATGTGTCCATGTTCTACCATTGGTAAGTAGAACAACCTCATCGAAGTAGGATAGAACTCTGGATTCCATGTTTTGCTACCATAGTCTATGTCGATTAATGCCTATTCTCATCATATGGGATACCTACTATCATTAGAGAAGTTCTATGAGGTTTAGGTGGTGGTATGGGACGCTACCTAGACATTGCACAATAGGCTTTGAAGGTGTTAGTAAGAGTCCCTAGGTCTTCTCCAAGACCATTACTTGAATGTCCTTTATGTGATCAATGTCTCTTAAACGAACTATGTAATGTAATGACTTATGTTAGAAATTATGTAAATGCATGAGTACCTAATCTAAAGTGACTTAAGGATTCCTTAGCTAAAGTGTGAAGAGGACATATGGGACGATCTCTTCATGTCTTATATATGGAAGTCTTGAGAATGACTCTAGTTAGGGAAGTTGGTTGTTATGTTTGACATGACCTAAACTTAGGAAGTCTTAAGGATTATTTAGGTAACCTTGAAGAGGGTGTATGGGCGTTCTCTTCTAGGAGTACTTAAGTAAGTCTTTTTGATAGCCTTGGTAAGAAAAATGTCATATCTTACATGTTATGTGTTTGACGTCTTGTAAGTGTGTATGTGTCTCATTATGAGTAATCTTGAGGATCGTTTAAGCACATTTAAAGAGGGTGTATGGGAGGTCTCTCTTTGTGTGAGTTAAGTGAATCTTAGGATAGCTTTTAGTGAGATGATTACATGCTAGAAGGTGCTTAACGGGAAGGCAAGCAGCTTCACTGTACAGTGAAGATTCACTGTAACAGTGAGTTGAGGTTACTGTAAAGTGACTTCTAAAATTATGATATTTACTTTAAATGATTTCTTATGTGTTTCTAAGTTGTTAAATATTGTTCTTATGATTATATTATGAGATTTAAATAAAAATATGCATATTTTCAATAAAAGTCCGTTTTCATGATTTTTATGCATTATGCCATACGTAGTACATGTGGTTGTACTAATCCATGCTTTTATCTATCTCTATATTTGTTGGTAGGTGAGAAGCATTTGGGAAGCAAGATTTGGACCGTAGCATTGTTCAAGAGAAGTTGAAGTATGTCCTCAATTGACTCAAGGGCATATATAGATGTCTTTTATGTCTTTTATTTCGAAGTATTGTAATAGACTAAGTATTTCTATATTTTCTAATTCGTATGGGTCGTGTCCCAAGTATTCTCGTGTCTTAAGTTTGATGAGATTGAGACTTAGAATTTCCTATGATTTTATATGAAAGAGTTTTTAAAGACTATGATATGTTTTTTGAAAAGTTTTAATTCCGCACTACTTTTCACTATGTATATGCGATGAATGATATGAAAGGTCTTGTATAAAACCTCCGAGAGGTCGAGTACGCACAATACGAGATTGTGCCTTAACTTCTAGGGTGTGGTCTTGGGATGTGACAAGCTTGGTATCAGAGCATAGGTTGTGAAAGTAGTCTTAGGAATCAAAAAGTTCATCAAGTCACGTCTAGTAGAGTCTCGACCATCGGTGTGAGTTGCGACACATCTATGGGCGAGAGGATATAGGACGATAGAGTTTCCCTTATTTTCTACTCCTATGTCGTGCGGTAGAGTAAATGTTATGAGTATCCTTCTTAATGTGTTTCCTTGCGCTTCTAGGAGATGAATACTAGAAGGATGGCCGCTAGAAGGTTGGAAGAGGAAAGGGTGAATGAGGAGATTCCTCCTCAAGTTGAGCAAGTTCCTCAAGATGGGCAAGGAGTCCAAGGTTCTCAAGGTGTTCAAGTGCCTCCCCAAGGAGATCATGTCCCTATTGTGGAATGAGGTAATGAGGTTCCAGTGGATCTCCCGGAGTTGAGTAATAGAGATATTAGAGAGGCTTTGATTGCTTTAGCCCGAGCCGTGACTACTCAAGCGAATTTGAGTATGGTGCCTAGGGTTTTGGATAGCACTATGACCTCTAGGTTGAGAGACTTTGTGAGGATGAATCCTCCTATCTTTCTTGGCTCTAAGGTGGGAGAGGATCCCCAAGAGTTCCTTGATGGTGTGTATAAGGTGTTGAGTGCTATGAGGGTTACATCTAGGGAGAAAAAGGAGTTGGCTTCGTATCAATTGAGGAATGTTTCACAAATATGGTACACTCAATGGAAGGATAATAGGCCGGTGGAGTCGGATCCTATTGAGTTGGAAGAATTTAAGGAAGCTTTTCTACGCAAGTACTTTCCCCATGAGAGGAGAGAGGTTACGGTAGAGGAGTTTATCAATCTCAAGCAAGGCAATATGAGTGTTGAGGAGTACTCTTTGAAATTCTCAACGTTGTCTAGATGCACCATCCCTATTGTCAAGTCCAAGGGATGAAATGAGTCATTTTGTTACCGGGGTCGCCGACTTAGTGATGGAAGAATGTCGTACGACTATGCTACATGATGATATGACCTTAGCTAGACTCATGGTGTATGCCGAATCAATTGAAGAGTCTAAACTTAGGAGAATGTCAAGAAAATTGAAAAGGAGTGGTGCCAGTGATTAAGGTCAACCTAGGTTAAAAAAGAATGCTCAAACTAAAGGTGGACCTAGTTCTCCTAAGGTGATGTTTGAGAAAGGAGGTGGTTCTCAAAATGGCAAACCTACATGTGTCACTTGTGGCAAGAAACTTTATGGTGAGTGTCTATTGGGTACCGGTAGTTGCTATGGTTGTGGTAAGGAAGGACACAAGGTGATAGATTGTCCTAACATTGCTTATAGAGGAAAAGTGGGTAAGAAAGTTGTTCCTAATGTTCCAAAGGATGATGTTCAAGCAACGAGGCATTTCTATGCACTCCGGTCTAGAGGTGAGAAGTCGGATGGTGATGATGATGAGGGTAAGTCCTTGTATTTCTCTTTATAGTGATATGAGTTCCTTCTAAGTGGGGGAGTATGGTTAGTAGATGGGATAGAAAGTCCTAGAAGTATGTTGCATGTGCATGGTGTTTAGGAGTTTGGTTGAAATTGAATTTCATTAACTTCTTGCATTGTGTGTTTTATGAAGCCTTTATCATGTTGTAAAAGATGTTTATATGATGTTACCTTGCATATTAGCATGTTTCTATCATGAATTGCCAAAAAAATTGCATTTTTGAAAAAGGTTGCACAATTCACTGTAACGCACTGGTAGTTCACTGTAATTTTTTTGAAAATTTGACTAATTGATTCTTTGGTCTAAAATTTTGTAATGTGGTTAGAACTGATGTGTATGAGTATAATAATGAATATAAAATGAGTATTTGCTATTTGGAATGAGGCATGTTAGTTTTATAGCATGATGAGTTATAGAGTTTATTCTAGTTCCTTGTTGTGTTGTGAATCTCTAGATTATGGGGAATTGATGTTTTATCCTTGACTATGTGTTATATGGTATGGTCATGAGCTTATAGTTGAGTCTCTATTCTTGGAAGTGTTCGGAGAGTGGCAAGTGTCATTCGAGGACGAATGTTGTCCAAGTGGGGGAGAATGTAAGATCCCGAAAACGACTTAGGTGAACTAGAGCCTAACATTGTTATCACGGTGGTATAAGCTCATAAAATTGTCTTATGGTGTATAGAGGTAGTAACTAAGATTTTAGGTGCATTGGAAGTTAAACGTCAAGGGACGACCAAGACGTTCGACGACTAAGTCACCTATGTGCCTCATATGTGGTTCTATGTGTTTATGTGTGATTCATGAGGTTGTAAGGTCCTTAAATGAGTTATTATGGTGTACATAGTCAGTGCGTCAAGTTTCGTGAAGTTTGGAGGTCAAACGTCCATGACGTTCGAAAGATGTGCCTTGAAATGACTTTGTGTGTCTAGGCATGTTTCGTTGAATTTTACGTGTTCGTTTTGGGTGAAATTATTGTGAGAGTTTCTAAACTCATATACGATCATGATTGTGTTGGAAACGTCCTGGCAAACAACCCAAAGGACCATCCAAGGGTCCTTGAGGAAGGACCCTTGTTGGTGGCCAAAACTGCCCAAGGCAGTCCAACCTACGGATGGCAAACGACGGCCAGTGGCCTGGTCGACGCCCCGTAGGTGGAGGGCGTTGTTTGGTACTTATCCTAGGTAGCTAAGCTCCCATTTTCCAGTCTCTGAACCCATCGACGGAGGACACGACGGTCCGTGTGTGGACTGACGCCCCGTCGATGGGCAACCGTCGTTTGGGGAGCCGTGTTCTGCGCAGGCCACTGTTAAGTTGAGGGGTGAAGTTTTAATTTCACCACACTTCCAAATAAGAGTATTGGAGGTTCCCTAAGGGTCTTTTGGGTATTTTAAATGTGTATTTAAGTCTTTAACACTTAGAAGATTTCATTCTTCAAAATCAAAAACCCCAAAATCCTTTAGAAATTTCTTAAGACTCCATTGAAGCCAAAATTCAAGGAAGAGCTTGGATTGGAGATTTGAGTGGTGAATCTTCATCAAATTGGAGGATAAGATTCATCGAGGTATGGTTTTTTATCCTTGAAACTCGTTTCATCAAGGAGCCCAACTTTCAAAGATGTTTTCTAAAGTTTTCAAAGTTGAACTTGACCTATTTCATGATCTACCATGGGTTCTTGCATTAATGGTTTTTAAAGGTTTATTATGGATTGATTTGTTATTGTATTGATGATTATAACCTAAATAACCTATGAACCCATGTAATTGATGAACCCTAGTTTTTGACTAAGTTATGGGTTACTTGATCTTGGTCTAATGCTTATGAATTCTATTGTAGTTTCTTATGGGCTATCTAATGATGTAAGAGTTGTATTAAATTGATAATTGGTCTTATATTGATAAATCTATATTGAATTGACTTAGATTCATTGAGTATTATAGTTTATGTATTGAATTTCAGTTCATGGCCATGGGTAATTGGGTGATTTGGCATTGGATGGAAGTTTTGAGGATGGAGTGATGGTACGCGGCCCTATTATCCTTTACTTAATGTTAATTAGACTTCAATTATGTTGTGATTGGTATGGTCCACTTATGGTGGCGGTGTTATGTGAATTGATGTGGCCTTGTCGGCGTTATTTTAAGTATTATGATGATTATGACCTTTTCGGCACTACTAGAAGTATTCTGTTGATTTGTGTAGTTGATTATGTGAAGTATGATCATATATACCTATGTGAAGTAATGTGGAAGTATGTGTTATTCTATGATGATATCTAGGTGATCATGTTAGACTAATGACTATGTGTTGTGTGTAGTCTTAGAGTTGATGCATGATTGTTCCTACTTGACTACATGAGTCTAAGATGATTATATTGATGATGACATAGTAGTGTATAGGATGACTTTAAAGATGATAATGGCCATCCTTATTTGCTTCTAGAATGACATGTAAAATGTGCTAAAGTGAAGTAATGTTGTGTCTTGTCTAGGTTAACTTAAGTGCCTTACTTGATGCATGTATAATATGAATATGTGATGTCTTGACTTAGGAAGCTAAAGCTTCTTAGTCTTGAATGAATGAATGATAGGCGAGACCTTGAATGATGATAAGAGGGTCATTTATGTGAAACCTTGAACCTAGTGGTAAGGTTATGAAACTTGAAGTCGAAAGCCGCAATGGTATCCTTCATGTAATGAATGATGGACTTAAGGTTGATTGGCTGGAACGGCATCACATCAATCCTTAGTAAAGTCATAATGAGCTTCTTGTCTCCATAGTGAGGTAGCCCTAGTGGACCTTTCTTTGGTAGGGTAAATGTAATTGGTTTATGAACTTGATATGGAACCCTTTTGTACGAAGACTAGCACCGAGTGAGTATGGTAAGGGAAGTAGTTCTCGTTAAAGAATGAGACTAGATTACAAAACATGCCCTTCATATTCCTTAACCATGTGCCTACATGGGATGTGTCCATGTTCTACCATTGGTAAGTAGAACAACCTCATCGAAGTAGGATAGAACTCTGGATTCCATGTTTTGCTACCATAGTCTATGTCGATTAATGCCTATTCTCATCATATGGGATACCTACTATCATTAGAGAAGTTCTATGAGGTTTAGGTGGTGGTATGGGACGCTACCTAGACATTGCACAATAGGCTTTGAAGGTGTTAGTAAGAGTCCCTAGGTCTTCTCCAAGACCATTACTTGAATGTCCTTTATGTGATCAATGTCTCTTAAACGAACTAAGTAATGTAATGACTTATGTTAGAAATTATGTAAATGCATGAGTACCTAATCTAAAGTGACTTAAGGATTCCTTAGCTAAAGTGTGAAGAGGACATATGGGACGATCTCTTCATGTCTTATATATGGAAGTCTTGAGAATGACTCTAGTTAGGGAAGTTGGTTGTTATGTTTGACATGACCTAAACTTAGGAAGTCTTAAGGATTATTTAGGTAACCTTGAAGAGGGTGTATGGGCGTTCTCTTCTAGGAGTACTTAAGTAAGTCTTTTTGATAGCCTTGGTAAGAAAAATGTCATATCTTACATGTTATGTGTTTGACGTCTTGTAAGTGTGTATGTGTCTCATTATGAGTAATCTTGAGGATCGTTTAAGCACATTTAAAGAGGGTGTATGGGAGGTCTCTCTTTGTGTGAGTTAAGTGAATCTTAGGATAGCTTTTAGTGAGATGATTACATGCTAGAAGGTGCTTAACGGGAAGGCAAGCAGCTTCACTGTACAGTGAAGATTCACTGTAACAGTGAGTTGAGGTTACTGTAAAGTGACTTCTAAAATTATGATATTTACTTTAAATGATTTCTTATGTGTTTCTAAGTTGTTAAATATTGTTCTTATGATTATATTATGAGATTTAAATAAAAATGCATATTTTCAATAAAAGTCCGTTTTCATGATTTTTATGCATTATGCCATACGTAGTACATGTGGTTGTACTAATCCATGCTTTTATCTATCTCTATATTTGTTGGTAGGTGAGAAGCATTTGGGAAGCAAGATTTGGACCGTAGCATTGTTCAAGAGAAGTTGAAGTATGTCCTCAATTGACTCAAGGGCATATATAGATGTCTTTTATGTCTTTTATTTCGAAGTATTGTAATAGACTAAGTATTTCTATATTTTCTAATTCGTATGGGTCGTGTCCCAAGTATTCTCGTGTCTTAAGTTTGATGAGATTGAGACTTAGAATTTCCTATGATTTTATATGAAAGAGTTTTTAAAGACTATGATATGTTTTTTGAAAAGTTTTAATTCCGCACTACTTTTCACTATGTATATGCGATGAATGATATGAAAGGTCTTGTATAAAACCTCCGAGAGGTCGAGTACGCACAATACGAGATTGTGCCTTAACTTCTAGGGTGTGGTCTTGGGATGTGACAAGCTTGGTATCAGAGCATAGGTTGTGAAAGTAGTCTTAGGAATCAAAAAGTGTCATCAAGTCACGTCTAGTAGAGTCTCGACCATCGGTGTGAGTTGCGACACATCTATGGGCGAGAGGATATAGGACGATAGAGTTTCCCTTATTTTCTACTCCTATGTCGTGCGGTAGAGTAAATGTTATGAGTATCCTTCTTAATGTGTTTCCTTGCGCTTCTAGGAGATGAATACTAGAAGGATGGCCGCTAGAAGGTTGGAAGAGGAAAGGGTGAATGAGGAGATTCCTCCTCAAGTTGAGCAAGTTCCTCAAGATGGGCAAGGAGTCCAAGGTTCTCAAGGTGTTCAAGTGCCTCCCCAAGGAGATCATGTCCCTATTGTGGAATGAGGTAATGAGGTTCCAGTGGATCTCCCGGAGTTGAGTAATAGAGATATTAGAGAGGCTTTGATTGCTTTAGCCCGAGCCGTGACTACTCAAGCGAATTTGAGTATGGTGCCTAGGGTTTTGGATAGCACTATGACCTCTAGGTTGAGAGACTTTGTGAGGATGAATCCTCCTATCTTTCTTGGCTCTAAGGTGGGAGAGGATCCCCAAGAGTTCCTTGATGGTGTGTATAAGGTGTTGAGTGCTATGGGGGTTACATCTAGGGAGAAAAAGGAGTTGGCTTCGTATCAATTGAGGAATGTTTCACAAATATGGTACACTCAATGGAAGGATAATAGGCCGGTGGAGTCGGATCCTATTGAGTTGGAAGAATTTAAGGAAGCTTTTCTACGCAAGTACTTTCCCATGAGAGGAGAGAGGTTACGGTAGAGGAGTTTATCAATCTCAAGCAAGGCAATATGAGTGTTGAGGAGTACTCTTTGAAATTCTCAACGTTGTCTAGATGCACCATCCCTATTGTCAAGTCCAAGGGATGAAATGAGTCATTTTGTTACCGAGGTCGCCGACTTAGTGATGGAAGAATGTCGTACGACTATGCTACATGATGATATGACCTTAGCTAGACTCATGGTGTATGCCGAATCAATTGAAGAGTCTAAACTTAGGAGAATGTCAAGAAAATTGAAAAGAAGTGGTGCCAGTGATTAAGGTCAACCTAGGTTAAAAAAGAATGCTCAAACTAAAGGTGGACCTAGTTCTCCTAAGGTGATGTTTGAGAAAGGAGGTGGTTCTCAAAATGGAAAACCTACATGTGTCACTTGTGGCAAGAAACTTTATGGTGAGTGTCTATTGGGTACCGGTAGTTGCTATGGTTGTGGTAAGGAAGGACACAAGGTGATAGATTGTCCTAACATTGCTTATAGAGGAAAAGTGGGTAAGAAAGTTGTTCCTAATGTTCCAAAGGATGATGTTCAAGCAACGAGGCATTTCTATGCACTCCGGTCTAGAGGTGAGAAGTCGGATGGTGATGATGATGAGGGTAAGTCCTTGTATTTCTCTTTATAGTGATATGAGTTCCTTCTAAGTGGGGGAGTATGGTTAGTAGATGGGATAGAAAGTCCTAGAAGTATGTTGCATGTGCATGGTGTTTAGGAGTTTGGTTGAAATTGAATTTCATTAACTTCTTGCATTGTGTGTTTTATGAAGCCTTTATCATGTTGTAAAAGATGTTTATATGATGTTACCTTGCATATTAGCATGTTTCTATCATGAATTGCCAAAAAATTGCATTTTTGAAAAAGGTTGCACAATTCACTGTAACGCACTGGTAGTTCACTGTAATTTTTTTGAAAATTTGACTAATTGATTCTTTGGTCTAAAATTTTGTAATGTGGTTAGAACTGATGTGTATGAGTATAATAATGAATATAAAATGAGTATTTGCTATTTGGAATGAGGCATGTTAGTTTTATAGCATGATGAGTTATAGAGTTTATTCTAGTTCCTTGTTGTGTTGTGAATCTCTAGATTATGGGGAATTGATGTTTTATCCTTGACTATGTGTTATATGGTATGGTCATGAGCTTATAGTTGAGTCTCTATTCTTGGAAGTGTTCGGAGAGTGGCAAGTGTCATTCGAGGACGAATGTTGTCCAAGTGGGGGAGAATGTAAGATCCCGAAAATGACTTAGGTGAACTAGAGCCTAACATTGTTATCACGGTGGTATAAGGTCATAAAATTGTCTTATGTTGTATAGAGGTAGTAACTAAGATTTTAGGTGCATTGGAAGTTAAACGTCAAGGGACGACCAAGACGTTCGACGACTAAGTCACCTATGTGCCTCATATGTGGTTCTATGTGTTTATGTGTGATTCATGAGGTTGTAAGGTCCTTAAATGAGTTATTATTGTGTACATAGTCAGTGCGTCAAGTTTCGTGAAGTTTGGAGGTCAAACGTCCAAGAACGTCCATGACGTTCGAAAGATGTGCCTTGAAATGACCTTGTGTGTCTAGGCATGTTTCGTTGAATTTTACGTGTTCGTTTTGGGTGAAATTATTGTGAGAGTTGCTAAACTCATATACGATCATGATTGGGTTGGAAACGTCCGGGCAAACAACCCCAAGGACCATCCAAGGGTCCTTGAGGAAGGACCCTTGTTGGTGGCCAAAACTGCCCAAGGCAGTCCAACCTACGGATGGCAAACGACGGCCAGTGGCCTGGTCGACGCCCCGTAGGTGGAGGGCATTGTTTGGTACTTAGCCTGGGTAGCTAAGCTCCCATTTTCCAGTCTCTGAACCCATCGACGGAGGACACGACGGTCCGTGTGTGGACAGACGCCCCATCGATGGGCAACCGTCGTTTGGGGCTGTGTTCTGCGCAGGCCACTGTTAAGTTGAGGGGTGAAGTTTTAATTTCACCCCACTTCCAAATAAGAGTATTGGAGGTTCCCTAAGGGTCTTTTGGGTATTTTAAATGTGTATTTAAGTCTTTAACACTTAGAAGATTTCATTCTTCAAAATCAAAAACCCCAAAATCCTTTAGAAATTCCTTAAGACTCCATTGAAGCCAAAATTCAGGGAAGAGCTTGGATTGGAGATTTGAGTGGTGAATCTTCATCAAATTGGAGTATAATATTCATCGAGGTATGGTTTTTATCCTTGAAACTCGTTTCATCAAGGAGCCCAACTTTCAAAGATGTTTTCTAAAGTTTTCAAAGTTGAACTTGACCTATTTCATGATCTACCATGGGTTCTTGCATTAATGGTTTTCAAAGGTTTATTATGGATTGCTTTGTCATTGTATTTATGATTTTAACCTAAATAACCTATGAACCCATGTAATTGATGAACCCTAGTTTTTGACTAAGTTATGGGTTACTTGATCTTGGTCTAATGCTTATGAATTCTAGTGTAGTTTCTTATGGGCTATCTAATAATTTAAGAGTTGTATTCAATTGATACTAATTGGTCTTATATTGATAAATTTATATTGAATTGACTTAGATTCATTGAGTATTATAGTTTATGTATTGAATTTCAGTTCATGGCCATGGGTAAGGGCCTTATGATATTAATTTGGGTGATTTGGCATTGGATGGAATTTTTGAGGATGGAGTGATGGTACGCGGCCCTATTATCCTTTACTTAATGTTAATTAGACTTCAATTATGTTGTGATTGGTATGGTCCACTTATGGTGGCGGTGTTATGCGAATTGATGTGGGCTTGTCTGCGTTATTTTAAGTATTATGATGATTATGACCTTTTCGGCACTACTAGAAGTATTCTGTTGATTTGTGTAGTTGATTATGTGAAGTATGATCATATATACCTATGTGAAGTAATGTGGAAGTATGTGTTATTCTATTGATGATATCTAGTTGATCATGTTAGACTAATGACTATGTGTTGTGTGTAGTCTTAGAGTTGATGCATGATTGTTCCTACTTGACTACATGAGTCTAAGATGATTATATTGATGATGACATAGTAGTGTATAGGATGACTTTAAAGATGATAATGGCTATCCTTATTTGCTTCTAGAATGACATGTAAAATGTGCTAAAGTGAAGTAATGTTGTGTCTTGTCTAGGTTAATTTAAGTGCCTTACTTGATGCATGTATAATATGAATATGTGATGTCTTGACTTAGGAAGCTAAAGCTTCTTAGTCTTGAATGAATGAATAATAGGCGAGACCTTGAATGATGATAAGAGGGTCATTTATGTGAAACTTGAACCTAGTGGTAAGGTTATGAAACTTGAAGTTGAAAGCCGCAATGGTATCCTTCTTGTAATGAATGATGGACTTAAGGTTGATTGGATGGAACGGCATCACATCAATCCTTAGTAAAGTCATAATGAGCTTCTTGTCTCCATAGTGAGGTAGCCCTAGTGGACCTTTCTTTGGTAGGGTAAATGTAATTGGTTTATGAACTTGATATGGAACCCTTTTGTACGAAGACTAGCACCGAGTGAGTACGGTAAGGGAAGTAGTTCTCGTTAAAGAATGAGACTAGATTACAAAGCATGCCCTTCATATTCCTTAACAATGTACCTACATGGGATGTGTCCATGTTCTACCATTGGTAAGTAGAACAACCTCATTGAAGTAGGATAGAACTCTGGATTCCATGCTTTTCTACAATAGTCTATGTCGGTTAATGCCTATTCTCATCATATGGGATACCTACTAGCATTAGAGAAGTTCTATGAGGTTTAGGTGGTGGTATGGGACGCTACCTAGACATTGCACAATAGGCTTTGAAGGTGTTAGTAAGATTCCCTAGGTCTTCTCCAAGACCATTACTTGAATGTCCTCTATGCGATGAATGTCTCTTAAACGAACTAAGTAATGTAATGACTTTATGTTAGAAAATATGTAAATGCATGAGTACCTAATCTAAAGTTACTTAAGGATTCCTTAGCTAAAGTGTGAAGAGGAAATATGGGATGATCTCTTCATGTCTTATCTATGGAAGTCTTGAGAATGACTCTCGTTAGGGAGTTGGTTGTTATGTTTGACATGACCTAAACTTAGGAAGTCTTAAGGATTATTTAGGTAACCTTGAAGAGGGTGTATGGGCGTTCTCTTCTAGGAGCACTTAAGTAAGTCTTTTTGATAGCCTTGGTAAGGAGAATGTCATATCTTACATAAGTGTTTGACGTCTTGTAAGTGTGTATGTCTCATTATGAGTAATCTTGAGGATCGTTTAAGCACATTTAAAGAGGGTGTATGGGAGGTCTCTCTTTGTGTGAGTTAAGTGAATCTTAGGATAGCTTTTAGTGAGATGATTACATGCTAGAAGGTGCTTAACGGGAAGGCAAGTAACTTGACTGTACAGTGAAGGGATTCACTGTAACAGTGAGTTGAGGTTACTGTAAAGTAACTTCTAAAATTATGATATTTGGTTTAAATGATTTCGTATGTGTTTCTAAGTTGTTAAATATTGTTATTATGATTATATTATGATATTAAATAAAAGTATGCATATTTTCAATAAATGTCCGTTTTCATGATTTTTATGCATTATGCCATACTTAGTACATGTGGTTGTACTAATCCATACTTTTATCTATTACTATAGTTGTTGGTAGGTGAGAAGCATTTGGGATACAAGACTTGGACCGTAGCGTCGTTCAAGAGAAGTTGAAGTATGTCCTCAATTGAGCCGAGGGCATATATAGATGTATTTTATGTCTTTTATTTTGAAGTATTGTAACAGACTAAGTATTTCTATAATTTCTAATTAGTATGGGCCATGTCCCAAGTATTCTCGTGTCTTAAAATTGATGAGATTGAGACTTAGCATTTCCTATGATTTTATATGAAAGATCTTTTAAAGACTATGATATGTTTTGTGAAAAGTTTTATTTCCGCACTACTTTTCACTATGTGTATGCGATGAATGATATGAAAGGGCTTGTATAAGACCTCCGAGAGGTTGAGTACGCCGTTTACAATCCGAGATTGTGCCTTAACTTCTAGGGTGTGGTCTTGGGATTTGACAGTATTGGAGTATGACTTGTATTAGGATTGATAGGTGGTATGGTGTTGAATTGAAATGTCTTGCTTTTGATTGTGAGGTGTTTGCTTAAGATGTAAATGTTATAAGGAGGGTGAATGATTTACCAATGTGCCTTATCATGAAGGAAGATGTTAATGTGCTAACCTCACCTATATGAATTGTAATGAAAGGATTAGACTCATGCAATTCTTATTGAGCTATGATGATGAAGAATATATAAGGGGTAGACCCTATGACCTAAACTAAGCTATGATTGATAATAAAGGCTTAAAGACATTTCAAAAAGGAACTCTAGCTTAGCACCGAGTGAACTAGAGTTAGGAGTGCCCCTTCCCACATAGGGAAGGTAGGATCACTAATGTACTCTTGAGATTGGAGACTAGAATGCATGTAACATAAAGAGGGTCCCAACTATATCTCCTAGTTCTTGAACTATGTTGCCTCCATAGGAATACTAGCTAGTGGATCCACGTAGTTGCTATGTTCATGTTTTGGTACAACTTTGGCAAGTAGTCTTCCTTCCATCGGTGTAGGGTTCCATGACACCGGATTCCACATTAGCTCATGTGGTCTATGTCGGTTAGGGCAAGATGTTACCAAATGGTAAAATCAACTAAAGGATTGAACTCTAACTATGATAAACTAAGGATTCTAGCTTAGTCTAGCTAAGGGTATGGGACTCTACCTAAGCATTGCACTAGTTAGCCTTGAGGGGAGTCTTAGGTGGATGTTCTTATGTATGATTATGCTTATGATGATATATGATATGTGTATGATGAACTTGCACATTGTTGATACTATATGATGAATAGTTTCACTTATGTATATGTGTTGGTCTATATGCTTAACGTAAAATGAGATGTACTCTTAAATGCTATGTTATGTGAAGTAGGATGTTAGTCATTATTCTTGTTGGGTTACTTGATTAAGTAAGGTTATGGGGCTTTGCTTGGTCATTGCACTTGTTGACTTGATAGGGGTTCATGGGTAAATGTCTTGCTTTGGCTATGATGAAATGTACTCTCTTACATGCTTGTTGCTAATATGACTTGATGATAGAGTTACTTGAATATGTAATCAATTATATGATATGCATGAATGACTTGACTAAGCTTAATGTTGTTGTTCTTGTGATGTACATGTCTATGGCTAAATGAACATGCATTATTGGTTGATATGGTCTTGTTGAATGTGCATAAAGGTTTTAAATGAAAAGTGCATACTTTATGAAATGTCCCTCTTTCTTAGTATGTTTTCATATATGTGTACATATGGTCTCATACTTAGTTCAAGTGGTGTACTAACATCATTTCTTCCTTTTCCCCAACATTTTAGGTTCAAGTCGTTGAAGGGCTTTTGGAGACGACATTGAAGAAGCCTTGGATATCTTGATCATCCAAGTAGGGTAGGTCCTTAATTTCCAAGGGCGATGAAACTATCTAGCTTATGGAGTTGTTTTTAGTTAAAGACTTCTATGGTTCTTTCTTTTCCATTTATTACGAAACATTATATAGCACATGTGAGGCATTTTTACTTTGATGTATGAGTTATGTCCAAGTTCTTACACTCTTATTATATGGTTATGAGATGACACGAGTATTATGACTATGTTATCTTTTATTTACTTATGTGAAATAAAACTAGAAGACTAAGTAATCTTCTTATACGAAGGGTCTATGTATACTTGATATATATATATATATATATATGTGTGTGTGTGTGTGTGTGTGTGTGTGTATGTGTGTGTGTGTGTATGTAAAGGTCTATGTAAACCTCCAAGTAGAAGTAATGAAAAGATTAAAATTTTCCGTGTTTTTGACCTATGAATGTAATGATGCTCTAAGAGGCTAGTCTTAGTCCTCAAAGAGGCCGACGACACCGGTTACGTCTAGGAGGTAAACCCGGATTGGACAAACTTTGTATTAAAGCATGTATTCATAATTGTGAAGCGCGCCACACTTATGACTAGGAATCTATGTGATGCTTAGGAAACTCTCACTTTCTTGGAAATCCAATATCGTGCCACTAGAGTATACTTATTGTGTGCTTTTGTATCTAATCCTTTTATTGTGATTATAGGTAATGAATACTCGAAAGAATGCGGCACGAAGACTTGAAGAAGAGATTTCCAATGCGGGAGATCCTCCCCTTGGTGATCAATTTCCTCTTCTTGAGGAAGATGTGTATGCTGACCAAGCCCCGGTGAATCCTCCTCCTTTGACGGATGAGAACATAAGGGATATTCTCTTCCAAATAGCCCAAGCCATTACTACCTAAGCACAAGCCGCCACTACTCAAGCCCAAGCCATGACGACCCAAGCTAATCGGGAGGTTGTACCCCGAGCACATCAATAAGTTGCTACCATGGCCTATCGTCTAAGGGACTTCACTCGGATGAATCCTCCTACTTTCTACTAGTCAAAGGTTGAAGAAGACCCTCAAGATTTCATTGATGAAATATACAAGATCTTATATGCTATGGGGTTGTCTACTAGTGAGAAGGCCGAGCTAGCCATTATCAACTCAAGGATGTGACTTAAGCATGTTATGCCCAATGGAGGGATAATAGGCCGTTAAGGGGTGGAACAGTGACTTGGGAGGTGTTCAAGAAGGCTTTTCTTGATCGATTATTTCCTAGGGAGAAAAGGGAAGCTAAAGTGCTGGAGTTCATCAACCTTCGCCAAGGAGGTATGAGTGTGCATGAATACTCATTGAAATTCACTAAATTTTCAAAATATGCTCCTTCTTTGGTTTCCGATCCTAAAGATGAAATGAGCCATTTTGTGATGGGGCTATCAGATGATTTGCAAGAGGAGTGTCATTCAGCTATGCTACATGACATGAACATTTCCTTACTTATGGTGCATGCCCAACATGTGGAGGAGGCAAGGTCTAAGAGGAAGAGTAGGGATGCTAAGAGGGCAAGATCTTTTGATGATGGTTCTTCAAGGAATAGGCTTGAGATACAAGACAAGCCTAGATTTAAGAAGCGGGTTTTTAATCAAGTTCCTTACAAGTTCCCTAAGGCTAGTGGTGGTAGGGTGTCTAACCCTAAGCCTAGGAAGGGAATAATGCTAGTTCACCAACCAAGAAGCCAACTTGTGGAAAGTGTGGTAAGAAACACTATGGTGATTGTCTGAAGGGAACGGATAATTGTTTTGGTTGTGGTAAAAGTGGGAACAAGGTTAGGGATTGTCCTAATATGAGGGGTCAAGACAAGGGTAGTGGTCAAGCTCAAGCAAGTGGTTCAAATGAGGCTCCAAAGGAGAACCTCTTCTATGCTCACCGCTCTAGGGGTGAGCAAGAGACTTCTCCCAATGTGGTGACCGGTATGTTGAAAGTCTTCTCTATTGATGTATATGCCTTACTTGATCCCGGTGCTACTTTATCATTTGTTACTCCTCTAGTAGTTAAAAAGTTTGACATTTTCCCCGATATTTTGCATGAACCTTTTATAGTGTCTACTCCGATGGGTGAGTCGGTTGTTGCAAAAAGGGTGTATAGAAATTGTCCTATAATGTCGCCCAATACAGTTTCTTATGTTGAATTAGTAGAACTTGATATGCTTGATTTTGATATCATTTTGGGTATGGATTGGTTGCATGTTTGCTTTGCCTCTATTAATTGTAGAACGAGGGTGGTGAAGTTTAACTTTCCAAATGAGCCCATTTTAGAGTGGAAAGGGGGGAATTCTATTCCTAGAGGTCGTATCATCTCTTGTTTGAAAGCATGCAAAATGATCTCTAAAGGTTGTCTATACCATATTGTAAGAGTCCAAGATTTAGACTCCGAAATTCCTCCCATTGAATCGGTTCCCGTAGTGAGTGAATTTCCGAAGGACTTTCCTAATGACCTTCCCTGTATTTCTCCCGAACGGGAAATTGATTTTGGTAGCGACTTGTTACCGCATACAAATCCCATTCCAATTCCTATTTATCGGATGGCTCCAGCCGAATTGAAAGAGTTGAAGTCTCAACTCAAAGATTTACTAGAGAAAGGCTTCATTAGACCTAGTATTTCTCCATGGGATGCTCTGATTTTGTTTGTGAAGAAGAAGGATGGGTCCTTAAGAATGTGCATTGATTATCACCAACTCAATAAAGTCACTATTAAGAACAAGTATCCTCTCCCTCGGATTGACGATTTTTTTGATCAACTCCAAAAGGCAAGCTACTTTTCTAAGATTGACTTGAGATCGAAGTATCACCAACTTAGGGTGAGAGGTGAGGATATACCAAAGACGGAATTTCGGACTAGATATGGTCAGTATGAGTTCTTAGTAATGTCCTTTGGTCTCACTAATTCTCCGACGGCATTTATGGACCTAATGAATAGGGTGTTTCAAAGTTACCTAGATTCATTTGTCATTGTTTTCATTGACGACATCTTGGTATATTCAAAAAATGAGGGTGACCACATGAACCATTTGAGAGTGGTGTTGAAAGTGCTTAAAGAGAATCAATTGTTTGCCAAGTATAGCAAATGTGAGTTTTCGTTGAGGTCGGTGACATTTCTTGGTCATCATCTCTAGTGAGGGAGTTGAGGTTGATCCAAGGAAAATGGAGGCGGTGAAAAATTGGCCTAGACCATTAACTCCAACCGACATTAAGAGTTTCTTGGGTTTAACGGGTTATTATCGGAGGTTCGTGGATGGTTTTGGGACCATTGCATCTCCCTTGACTACTTTGACCCAAAAGTGTAAGAAATTTGAGTGGTCGGAGGCATGTGAGAGAAGCTTCCAAATGTTGAAAGATAGGCTTACTTCCGCTCCAGTGTTGACTTTACCGTAGGGTACGAAGGGTTTCATTGTATATTCTGATGCATCCCGAGTGGGTTTGGGGTGTGTGCTTATGCAACATGGGTAGGTAATAGCCTATGCTTCTAGGTAACTTAAGGTGCATGAGAGAAACTATCCAACTCATGACCTTGAGTTAGCGGCCGTGGTATTTGCCTTGAAAATATGGAGGCATTACTTGTATGGTGTCCATGTTGATATGTATACCGACCATAAGAGTCTCCAATATGTGTTTAACTAAAGGAGTTGAATCTCCGACAAATAAGGTGGTTAGAATTGTTGAAAGATTACGACATGAGCGTTCTCCATCACCCCGGCAAGGCCAATGTGGTTACGGATGCTCTAAATCGTATGACTATGGGTAGTGTGTCTCACATAGATGAAGCCAAGAAATATCTAGTGAAATATGTTCATAGGTTGGCTAGGTTGGGTGTGAGGTTGGAAGATTCTCCGAATGGTGGTTTTATGGTCCATCACAACTCCGAGTCATCACTAGTGGTTGAGGTGAAGTCCAAACAACACCTTGATAAACCATTGACGGAGTTGAAGGAATAGGTCCTTGGTAAGCTTAATGAGTCATTATCCTTAGGGGGGGGGATGGTTATTTGAGGTACCAAGGAAGATTGTGTGTACCCAATGTAGATGGGTTGAGGGACCGGATCCTTGAGGAAGCTCATAGGTCCCGCTAGTCCATTAATCCGGGTTCTACAAAAATGTACCATGACCTTAGGGAAGTATTTTGGTGGGAAGGTTTGAAAAAGGACATAGCGGAGTTTGTTGCTAAGTGTCCAAATTGCCAACAAGTTAAAGCCGAACATCAAAAGCCAGGTGGCTTACTATAAGAAATCCAAGTTCCTACTTCGAAGTGGGAAGACATCAATATGGATTATGTAGTGGGTTTGCCTCGGACTCAAAGGCAATATGACTATATATGAGTGATTATGGATAGGTTGACGAAGTCCGCTCATTTTATTCTCGTCAAGTCTACTTATTCGGCGGAAGATTATGCTAGGATCTTCACCTTAGTACCCAACTTTTTTTGGAATGACCTCCAAAACATAGATGTTATAATTTACAATTCAAACTCTTGAGGATATGCTTAGGGCTTATATTATTGATTTCAAGGGAAATTGGGATAAGAATTTGCCTTTGGTGGTGTTTGCTTATAATAATAGTTTTCATTCATCCATCTCCATGGCTCCCTATGAAGCCTTGTATGGTAGGAGGTGTAGGTCTCCTATTGGATGGTTTGAAGTGGGTGAGCCTTCGCTTCTTGGTCCCCACTTGATTTATAAGACTTTGGAGAAAGTTCATATCATAAGAAACCGGTTGCAAACGGCCTATAGTCGGCAAAAGTCTTATGCCGATCATAGGAGAAGGGATTTGGAGTTTGAAGAAGGTGATAAAGTGTATTTGAAAATTTCGCCAATGAAAGGGGTGGTTAGATTTGGCAAGAAAGGGAAGTTGAGTCCTCGTTATGTGGGTCCCTATGAAATCTTGCAAAGGGTTGGTAAGGTTTCCTATGAATTGAAACTTCCTATTGAATTGGTTTCGGTTCATCCGCTTTTCCATGTTTCCACGCTTAATTGGTGATCCCGAGTCTATTCTTCCTATTGAGGGTCTTGGTGTAAAGGATAATCTCTCTTATGAGGAAGTTCCGGTTCACATTCTTTATAGGCAAGTAAAGAAGTTAATAAATAAAGAGGTGGCTTCCGTAAAGGTGTTACAGAAGAATCACCTAGTTGAGGGTGCAATATGGAAGGTCGAGGCCGACATGAAGTCTCGTTACCCTCACTTATTTCATAACTAAGGTTAGTAGTTCTTACTAATAATGAAAATAATGACTAAAAATTGAAGTTGCTTTGGTTTTTAGTGAAGTTTTTGCAAAAAGTGCATTTTTGATGTGTTAACAGTGAATTACAGTGAAGGGTGCATTTATCATTGAAATTGCAAATTTTGCTTATTTTGAGTTATGTTGTGCATTTTGATATGATGAGTCTTCATGAAATGATATATAGCATGTTGGTAAGTTGATTTTTTACATAATTGACTCATAAATGTTAAGTTGAGCTCTTGTTGTTGTGAGAAGGATATTTCTCATAATGTAATGTTGAGCCTTATGCGTGGTAATTAAAGTTTTGACTTGCCTTGTGTATTGACATGGTGGATGTTGTTATATATTGTTGTTGGTTGGGCTGCTAGTCTTGAGTCTATTCCTTCCTTCAAAAGATTTTAGTGTCATTCGGGGACAATGTTCCTAAGGGGGGGGATAATGTAACACTTCAAAAATTCAAGACGTGTTATAGAGCCTAACATAAGTGTCATAAGGTCTAGACACTGTTTTAAGGTCCATTTTAATGAATATAAGTCATTTAGGAAGTCTATAAACCAAAACATCGAAGAACGTCCATGACGTTCGAAAGTAGTTTAAGGAGGTACTAGCGTACCTTAGCCTATTATACTAGCTTTTAGAAGTCGGAAAATGATGAAATTTGGTGGAAGGGTGTCTAACATGTGTTTAAGTTGATTCATAGTTGAAACGTCCGGGTACGACTCCCCAAGGACCAACCAAGGGCCCTTAAGGAGGACCCTTGCATTTGGAGTCAAACAGTGTCTGGGCTGTGTGCACCCACGAAAGGGCATCAACCGGGCGTGTGTTGATCAACGGGGTGTCGATGCCATCCGTGGACCAACACTTAGCCAAATACTTGGAGGGTCTCATTTGCATAGTCTCTGACCAAAACCACGGATGTGCAGCACGGAAGGAGGAACTGGCCGTCGATGGACCAACGATCCGTCGATCGTGGTCTTATTGATGGGGTCTGTAATTTCCTGCACGTTTTGACTTAGTCTTAAATAATTAATTAAGGGGTTTGGTGGTTAGTTAGGGATTAAGGGAAGTCTAATTAACTTAATTAACCCCCCCCCCATATAAAGACCCCAACCTCATTAGACTAATCACAACTCACAAAACAAAACTCTCTTCCTTCTCTCTTCTTTCTCTCTCTAGTGCAAAATCACCATTGAAGACCAAGCTAGGGGAGGTTTTGGGGGCTGTAAAGGGACGATTTCACCATAAAATCTTCATCAAACATTGAGATATGGGATCTAATTCACCTTTGAGACCTCTTTCCTCAAAGGGTTCCTTTAAAGTATTTTCAAAAGTTGTGTTTTCATGTGGGTCTTTCTCAATCTCAAAATTAATGTTATGAATTGATGTGTTTATGATTTCTTTTGGTTAATATGAATATATTAACAAGTATTCTAACTTAATTATGATATATCTTGATGGTTTGGTCTAGTTTGTAGAAGATGACCCTTAACCCTTAACCCTAGGTTTGATCTTGATATGAATTAGGTTGTATTGGTTCAATTGACTTGGTTATTGATTGAATTATTACTAGATGATGTTGTTATACAAATCATGAACAAATTAGGGTGATTTGTAGTCTTTCATGCTAGTTCTTGAGGAGATGATCTAGATTATAAAGTATGTTGTGAATAGACCTAAGTATTTTGTCTTAAAATTTAGTATTGAATTGTGATGTAGTGATTCTTCTAAACTTGTTACCTTGTTGGTTATTGACTTATGATGAAGTATAACCAAATTGGGTTGAATTGAGGGTTCATGGTAAGACCATGATGATGAACTATGAAGGAGACTTGGTAAGTCTTATGACCCTTATCCTTTGCTTCAAGTTGTGGTTAATTGGGATTAAGTCATGATGTTGTATTGGAGTATGACTTGTATTAGGATTTGTAAGATCCCGAAAATGACTTAGGGATAGCTAGAGCCTAAAGTGGTTGTCATGATGGTCTAAGGTCCTAAATTGGTCTATAAGGTGGTATAGAGGCAATACCTAAGAATTTAGGTGCATTGGAAATCAAACGTCAAGGGACGACCAAGACGTTCGACGACTAAGTCACCTAAGTGCCTCATATGTGGTTGTATGTTTTTATGTGTGATGAATGAGATTATATGGTCCTTAAATGATTTTATATGGTGTATATAGGCAGTATGTCAAGTTTCGTGAAGTTTGGAGGTCAAACGCTCAAGAACGTCCATGACGTTCGTAAGATATTCCTTGAAATGACCTTATGTGTCTAAGGATGTTTCGTAGAGTTTTACGTGTTCGTTTTGGATGAAACTCATGTGGGAGGTCCTAAACTCGTATACGTACATGTTTGGGTTGGAAACGTCTGGGTAAGACTCCATTTAGGACCCACAAGGGGCCCTAGAGGAGGACCCCAACTTGGAGCTCAACACTGCTAGTCAGTGCCAAACGATGACCCAAACGACAGCCGATCGACCAGGCGACGGCCCGTCGATGGGTCTCGTAGATGGATCCTGAAAGTGTGAAGTTTGAGGAGCAGCAGGAGCAAACCACGAGACTCGATCGATGGGGCTTGATCTCAACCACGGACCGTCGATGGTGGGGCGTCGATAATGCTGTGAGTTTTTGCCAGTTTTTCTGTTATGACTTTGGGGTGTCGGGAAATTCACCCCAAGTCTTATAAAATAGGAGGACGGTTGTTTTAAGTGTGTATGGGTATTTTAAGAGTATATAAGTGATTAAACTCTCATTTAAACCCTAGCATGTAAATCAAAACTCTTTCCCTCCAAAAGTTTCTCCAAAAACCTCCATGAGAGTTCAAAGTGAAGATGAAGCTTGAAGATGGATCATCAATAGAGTTTCTTCTTCAATTATCATTGGGTTCTTCTAATAAGGAATGGTAGTTCTTCATCTAAGGCTTGCTATCACCTTAGATCGAATTTCAAAGATGATTTTCAAAGATGAAAAAAGATGAAAAAGTCCAATTTCAACTCTAAGTCTTGGCTTCTTGCATGAAAGGTTTTCAAACGTTAAGATATGATGTTGTTGATGTTTAATTCATGTTTTCGAATGAAATTCTCCACGAAACCTTGACCTTCTCAAATTCTCTCAATTTGGACAAAAATATGGGTTATGTGATCATGCTTTGATATTGATGAATTCATGTCTAGATTGTTATGGGCTTTTGATTCATGTATAAATTGTGATTAATTAGTTTATAGGCTGTTTCAATTTGATCAATTGAGTATTGTATATTCTTAGATCTATTGACTATTAAGCTTATTGAATTGATATTAACTTAATGCTTATAGATTCTAGTGTAGATTTCTAGGCTTTCTAATGATGTAAGAATTGTATTCAATTTATACCTAATTGGTTTTAGATTGATAAATATATATTGAATTAACTTAGATTTCATTGAGTATTATAGTTTATGTATTGAATTTATGTTCATGGCCATGGGTAGGGGCCTTATGGTATTGAATTGGATGATTTAGCTTGGGATTGAAGTGGTGAGATCAATTGGGTGGTATGATGCCCTAACTCCTTTCATATTATATATAGATATTGTAATTTAGCTCTTGAATTATGTGTGATTGGTATGGTCCACTTATGGTTGCAGTGTTATGTGAATTGGCGTGGCCTTGTCGGCATTACTTTATGCAATATGATGATCATGGCCTTGTCGGCACTACTTGAAGTATTATGATTATTTGTATAGTTAATTTATGTGAAGTATGAGCATGTCTATCTATATGTGAAGTAATGTGAAAGTATGTGTTCTTTCTATGTTGTTCCTACTTGACTATACGAGTCTATAATGATTATGTTGATGATTATAAGGTAGTGTATAGGATGACATAAAGATGATAATGGCTATCCCTAAGTGACTTAAAGAATGACATGTAATATGTGCTAAGGTGAAGTATGTTGTGTCTTGTTTAGGTAGACTTTTGTTCCTTAACTTGATGCATGTATAATATGAATATGTGATGTCCTGACTTAGGAAGCTAAAGTGTTTTAGTCTTGAATGAATGAATTATGTGAGACCTTGAATTATGATAAGAGGGTCCCGTATGTGAAACCTTGAACATAGAAGGTAAGGTCATCAAACTTGAAGTCGAAAGTCGTAATGGTATCCTTCATGTAATGTAATGATGGAATTAAGGTTGATTGTCTGAAACGACATCATATCAATCCTGTTGATTGTCTGAAATGACATCATATCAATCCTTAGGAAAGTCATGATGATATTCTTGTCGCCATTGGAAGGTAGCCCTAGAGGACCTCTTTGGTAGGGTAAATGTGATTGGGTTATGAATGTGATGTAAGACCATATATATGAACCTTAATGTGATGTACTCTATGAGAACAAAGGCTAGTACCGAGTGAGTATGGCAAGGGAAGTAGTTCTAGTTAAAGTATGAGGCTAGAATACAAAGAAGCCATTCATATTCCTTAACCATGTGCCTACATGGGATGTGTCCAAGTTCTACCATTGGCAAGTAGAACACCCTCATCGGAGTAGGATAGAACTCCGGATTCCATGTTTTGCTACCATGGTATATGTCGGTTATTGCCTATTCTCATCATATGAGATACTTACTAGCATTAGAGAAGTTCTATAAAGTTTAGGTGGTGGTATGAGACACTATCTAGACATTGCACAATAGGCTTTGAAGGTGTTAGTTGAAGTCCCTAGGTCTTCTCCAAGACTATACTTGAATGTCCTTTATATGATGAATGTCTCTTAAATACTAATTAAGTAATGACTTAAGTTAAGAAAGTATGTTCAATGAATAAGTACTTATCTAGAGTAGTTAAGGGTTGTCTAGTTAAGGTGTGAAGGGGGCATAGGAATGGTCACTTCTTATCTTACCTAGATAAGTCTTAAGAATTACTCTAGTTAGGGAAGATGGTTGATTTTATGGACATGATCCAAACTTAGGTAATCTTAAGGATTACTTAGGTAATCTTGAAGAGGTCAATCATGCACGTTATCTTCTTGAGTTACTTGAGTAGGTCTTTTGATAACCTTTGAAAGGGAGAATGTCATGTTTGATGTATGTCATAGTATTAAGTGAGAATGATTCTATCTTAGGTAGTCTGTAGGATCCCTTGTGTGTGTGTGAATGGGATTGTATGGGCGGTCGCTCTACACTCACCCAAGTGAACCTTGGAATCACCTTTGGTAGGAGGATCTCATGTTCATGTGCTTGATGTAGTGTATGTGTGTATGTGTCTCATTCTAAGTAGTCTTAAGGATCGTTTAGGCATGCTTTGAGAGGGTGTATGGGCGGTCTCTCTTTGTGTGACTTAAGTGAGTCTTAGGATAGCTTTTAGTGGGTTGGCTACATACTAGAAGATGTCAAATGTGAAGTCTAAGCACTTCACTATAAAAGTGAAGGAACATCACTATACAGTGAAGTAGTTCACTGGAAAGTTGGCACAAAAATGTGAATAATTGCTTGGATGATTTCTTATGTATTTCTAAAGTGTTAAATGTTGTTTTTATGATTATAGTATGATGTTTTAATCGAAATTCATGAAAATCATGCTATTTACTAAATGTCCATGGCTTCCATACTTAGTACATCTAATGTGCTAACCCCTTCTTTTCCCTTTTTGACTAAAGTGTAGGGAATTGGAAGTCTTGATATGCCATGGAGGATGGATAAGTTTCTAAGGGTTGAATATGAAGTATTGGTGAGTCCTCATCATTCGAGGACAATATCCACATGTTCCTTTATGTCTTATGTCTTTATCTTATTGTCTTGTATCTGATTAGTCCCAAGTATTGTATACTCTAAAGTTTAGATGGTTCAAGGAGATGTGTAAAGGTTTAATGTTTTAAATGAAAGTCTTCCACTTGTGTAATGATTATGAAAAGAGTTCTTCGTGTGTGAAGAAAACTTTAATTTCTTACTCATTTTAGAATGTTTATTATGCAATGAATGATACGAGTGGCTTAGATGAGACTTCTTGAAGTCTCATTTGCCGTGTGAAGACTATAGGATACTCTAACTTCTTGGGTGTACTTGAGGGTCATGAAAAGCTTGGTATCAGAGCCAGGTTTAGGGAGTGTCTTAGTTGTCTCATGAACCACATCTAGTAGAGTCTTGTTTATAATGTGAAGCGCGCCACATTATGAATAGGAGGCTATTGGATGCTAGGAAAAGTTTCACTTCTTCATTCATCTTATCATGCCTAAGAGCTTGGTATATGGTGTCTTTCCCTTGTCTCCCTTATGTGTTTGGTCATTTGAGTGTGACTCTATGAAGTGTGGGTTGAGGGAGAGAAAAGATGAGGTGTGACTTGTTAGATGAGGTGTGATAGATGGTGTTGATGACCTTAGGTTGGTTTAATTTATCTTTTGAAGGGTAGTTAAGTTGGAAAGAATGGTAAGGTATATTGTTAGAAATGTGAAGAAGTGGTGGTTGAGATAGTTTGAATATGTTTAAGACCCAACCATAGAAAGGAAGTTGAACAGATTAGAAAGAGTAAAGGTGAGTTTCTTCTAGTAAGGGGGATGTAGTGGTTAGATGGTTGAACCCTTGAGAGTCTTTAACCATGAGCTAGACTTTGGGTGAGAAAGTATTAGTAAGGTCTATGGTGCCTTGAGGAAGTTCCTTGGGGTAGATATTATGTGACCTTAGAATGGGTTTCTCCTAAGTGGGGGAGTATGGTGAAGAGTATGGTTGATTTAGGAGTGAGGTACCCTTAACCTTTAGTTATGTGTTTATTCATGCCTAAAACAAAGAGTTCTTAGCAACTTGATTTGTGTAGGAGTCTTTTGTGGAAAATGAGTTCCAAACATTCTCATTTGGATATGCATGCTTGGTTGAAATTGAATTTCATTAACTTCTTGCATTGTGTATTTTATGAAGTCATGATCATGTTGTAAAAGGTGTTATATAAAGTTACCTTACATATTAACATGTTTATATCATAAATTGACTAAAAGTTGTTTTTTTGCAAAAGTTGCACAAATCACTGTAATGCATTGTAAGTTCATTGTGAAAATTTTCAAAAATTGACTAATTGATTCTTTGGTCGAAAATTGTTTTAATATGGTTAGAATTGATGTATATGAGCATTATATTGAATATAAAATGAGTTTTTGCTATTTGGAATGAAGGATGTGAGTTTTATAACTATAAAACCTATTCTAGTTTCTTGTTGTGTTGTGATTCTCTTAATTATGTGAAATTGATGTTTTCTTGGATGTGTTGTATTTTATGAGATGTTATATGGTATGGTCATGAGTTTGTAACTAATATCTAGTCTTGGAAGTGTTCGGAGAGTGACAAGTGTCATTCGAGGACAAATGTTGTCCAAGTGGGAGAGAATGTAAGATCCCGAAAATGACTTAGGTGAATCTAGAGCCTAACGTGGTTGTAATGATGGTATAAGATCCTAAATTGGTATATAAGGTGTTATAGAGGCAGTATCTAAGAGTTTAGGTGCATTGAAAGTCAAACGTCAAGGGACGACCAAGACGTTCGACGACTAAGTCACCTAAGTGCCTCATATGTGGTTGTATGTTTTTATGTGTGATGAATGAGCTTATATGGTCTTTAAATGAGTTTAAATGGTGTATATAGGCAGTGTGTCAAGTTTCGTGAAGTTTGGAGGTCAAATGCTCAAGAACGTCCATGACATTCGAAAGATGTGCCTTGAAATGACCTTGTGTGTCTAAGCATGTTTCGTAGAGTTTTACGTGTTCGTTTTGGATGAAACTCATGTGGGAGGTCCTAAAGTAGTATACGTACATGTTTGTGTTGGAAACGTCCGGGTAAGACTCCATTTATGACCCACAAGGGGCCCTAGAGGAGGACCCCAACTTGGAGCTCAACACTGCCAGGCAGTGCATAACGACGACCCAAACGATGTCCGGTCGACCAGGCGACGGCCCGTCGATGGGTCTCGTCGATGGAGCCTGAAAGTGTGAAGTTTGAGGAGCAGCAGGAGCAACCCACTAGACCCCATCGACGGGGCTTGATCTTAACCACGGACCGTCGATGGTGGGGCGTTCGATGGTGCTGTGAGTTGCTGCCAGTTTTTCTGTTATGACTTGGGGTTTTTGGGAAATTCACCCCAAGTCTTATAAAATAGGATGACGGTTGTTTTGATTGTTTATGGGTATTTTAAGAATATATAAGTGATTAAACTCTCATTTAAACCCTAGCATCTAAATCAAAACTCTTTCCCTCCTAAAGTTTCTCCAAAAACCTCCATGAGAGTTCAAAGTGAAGATGAAGCTTGAAGATGGATCATCAATGGAGTTTCTTCTTAAATTATCATTGGGTTATTCTAATAAGGTATGGGAGTTCTTCATCTAAGGGTTGCTATCACCTTAGATCCAATTTCAAAGATGATTTTCAAAGATTTCAAAAAGATGAAAAAGTCCAATTTTTACCCTAAATCTTGGTTCTTGCATGAAAGGTTTTCAAACGTTAAGATATGATGTTGTTGATGTTTAATTGATTTTTTCCAATGAAATTTTCCATGAACCCTTGACCTTCTCAAATTCTCTCAATTTGGACAAAAATATGGGTTATGTGATCATGCTTTGATATTGATGAATTTATGTGGAGATTGTTATGGGATTTTGATTCATGTATAGATGTGATTAATTGGTTTATAGGCTGTTTCAATTTGATCAATTGAGTATTGTATATTCTTATATCTATTGACTATTAAGCTTATTGAATTGTTATTAACTTAATGCTTATAGATTCTAGTGTATATTTCCATGGGCTTTTTAATAATGTAACAATTGTATTCAATTGATATCTGATTGGTTTTAGATTGATAAATCTATATTGAATTGACTTAGATTTCATTGACTATTATAGTTTATGTATTGAATTGATGTTCATGGTTATGGGTAAGGGCCTTATGGTATTGAATTGGATGATTTAGCTTGGGATTGAAGTGGTGAGATCAATTGGGTGGTATGCTTCCCTAACTCCTTTCATATTATGTATAGCTATTGTAATTTAGCTCTTGAATTATGTGTGATTGGTATGGTCCACTTATGGTGGCGGTGTTATGTAAATTGATGTGGCCTTGTCGGCATTACTTTATGCAATATGATGATCATGGCCTTGTCGGCACTACTTGAAGTATTATGATTATTTATATAGTTGATTTATGTGAAGTATGAGCATGTCTTCTATATGTGAAGTAATGTGAAAGTATGTGTTCTTTCTATGTATGTTAGGAAAGCATGTACACTATGACTATGTGCTTGTGTGTGTAGTCTTAGGGTTGATGCATGGTTGTTCCTACTTGATTATATGAGTCTATAATGGTTATGTTGATGATTATAAGGTAGTGTATAGGATGACATAAATATGATAATGGTTATCCCTAAGTGACTTAAAGAATGACATGTAATATGTGCTAAGGTGAAGTATGTTGTGTCTTGTTTAGGTAGACTTTTGTTCCATAACTTGATGCATGTATAATATGAATATGTGATGTCCTGACTTAGGAATCTAAAGTGTTTTAGTCTTGAATGAATGAATTATGTGAGACCTTGAATTATGATAAGAGGGTCCCTTGTGTGAAACCTTGAACATAGAAGGTAAGGTCATGAAACTTGAAGACGAAAGCTGTAATGGTATCCTTAGTGTAATGTAATGATGTACTTAAGGTTGATTGGCTGGAACGGCATCATATCAATCCTTAGGAAAGTCATGATGAGATACTTGTCGCCATTGGAAGGTAGACCTAGAGGACCTCTTTGGTAGGGTAAATGAGATTGGGTTATGAATATGATGTAAGACCCTATGTATGAACCTTAATGTGATGTAATCTATGATAACAAGGGCTAGCACCGAGTGAGTATGACAAGAGAAGTAGTTCTAGTTAAAGTATGAGGCTAGAATACAAAGACGCCCTTCATATTCCTTAACCATGTGCCTACATGGGATGTGTCCAAGTTCTACCATTTTCAAGTAGAACACCCTCATCAGAGTAGGATAGAACTCCGGATTTCATGTTTTGATACCATGGTCTATGTCGGTTATTGCCTATTCTCATCATATAGTATACTTACTAGCATTAGAGAAGTTTTATGAAGTTTAGGTGGTGTATGGGACGCTATGGCACAATAGGCTTTGAAGGTGTTAGTTGGAGTCCCTAGGTCTTCTCCAAGACCATTACTTGAATGTCCTTTTATATGATGAAGGTCTCTTAAATAAACTAATGAATGTAATGACTTAAGTTAAGAAAGTATATTCAATGAATAAGTACTTATCTAGAGTAGTTAAGGGTTGTCTAGTTAAGGTGTGAAGGGGGCATAGGAATGGTCACTTCTTATCTTACCTAGATAAGTCTTAATAATGAATCTAGTTAGGGAAGATGGTTTATTTTTTTACATGATCCAAACTTAGGTAATCTTAAGGATTACTTAGGTAATCTTCAAGAGGTCAATCATGGATGTTATCTTCTTGAGTTACTTGAGTAGGTCTTTTGATAACCTTTGAAAGGGAGAATGTAATTTTTGTTGTATGTCATGGTATTAAGTGAGAATGATTCTCTCTTAGGTAGTCTATAGGATCCCTTGTGACGAATGTTGTCCAAGTGGGGGTGAATGTAAGATCCCGAAAATGACTTAGGTGAAGCTAGAGTCTAACGTGGTTGTCATGATGGTCTAAGACCCTAAATTGGTCTATAAGGTTGTATAGAGGCAGTAGATATGATTTTAGGTGCATTGCAAGTCAAACGTCAAGGGACGACCAAGACGTTCGACGACTAAGTCACCTAAGTGCCTCATGTGTGTTCGCATGTGTTTATGTGTGATGCATGATATTATATGGTCTTTAGATGAGTTTATATGGTGTATAATAGGCACTGTGTCAAGTTTCATGAAGTTTGGAGGTCAAACGCTCAAGAACGTCCATGACGTACGAAAGATGTGCCTTGATATGACCTTGTGTGTCTAAGCATGTTTCATAGAGTTTTACATGTTTGTTTTTGATGAAACTCATGTGGGAGGTCCTAAACTTGTATACGTACATGTTTGGATTGGAAACGTCCGGGTAAGACTCCATGTAGGACCCATAAGGGGCCCTAGATGAGGACCCCAACTTGAAGCTCAACAGTGCAATACAGTGCCAAACGACGAGCCAAACTATGGCCGGTCGACCAGGCGAAGGCCCGTCGATGGGTCTCGTCGATGGAGCCTGAAAGTGTGAAGGTTGAGGAGCAGCAGGAGCAAACCACGAGACCCCATCGACGAGGCGTGGTCTCAACCATGGACCGTCGATGGTGGGGCGTCGATGGTGCTGTGAGTTACTGCCAGTTTTTCTGTTATGACTTGGATTTTTTGGGAAATTCACCCCAAGTCTTATAAAATTGGAGGACGATTGTATTGAGTGTTTATGGGTATTTTAAGAGTATATAAGTGATTAAACTCTCATCTAAACCCTAGCATCTAAATCAAAACTATTTCCCTCCTAAAGTTTCTCCAAAAACCTCCATGGGAGTTCAAAGTGAAGATGAAGCTTGAAGATGGATCTTAAATTTAGTTTCTTCTTCAATTATCATTGGGTTCTTCAAATAATGTATGGGAGTTCTTCATCTAAGGCTTTCTATCACCTTAGCTCCAATTTCAAAAATGATTTTCAAAGATTTCAAAAAGATGAAAAAGTCCAATTTCTACTCTAAGTCTTGGGTTCTTGCATGAAAGGTTTTCAAACGTTAAGAAATGATGTTATTTATGTTTAATTGATGTTTTCCAATGAATTTTCCTTGAACCCTCGACCTTCTCAGACTTTCTCAATTTGGACAAAAATATGGGTTATGTGATCATGCTTTGATATTGATGAATTCATGTGTAGATTGTTATGGGCTTTTGATTAATGTATAGATTGTGATTAATTGGTTTATAGGTTGTTTCAATTTGATCAATTGAGTATTGTATATTCTTAGATCTATTGACTATTAAGCTTATTGAATTGATATTAACTTAATGATTTTAGATTCTAGTGTAGATTTATATGGGCTTTCTAATGATGTAAAAATTGTATTCAATTGATATCTAATTGGTTTTAGAGTGATAAATCTATATTTAATTGACTTAGATTTCATTGACTATTATAGTTTATGTATTGAATTGATGTTCATGGCCATGGGTAAGGGCCTTATGGTATTGAATTGGATGATTTAGATTGGGATTGAAGTGGTGAGATCAATTGGGTGGCATGCTGCCTAACTCCTTTCATATTATGTATAGCTATTGTAATTTAGCTCTTGAATTATGTGTGATTGGTATGTTCCATTTATGGTGGCGGTGTTATGTGAATTGATGTGGCCTTGTCGGCGTACTTTATGCAATATGATGATCATGGCCTTGTCGGCACTACTTGAAGTATTATGATGATTTGTATAGTTGATTTATGTGAAGTATGAGCATGTCTATCTATATGTGAAGTAATATGAAAGTATGTGTTCTTTCTACGTTATGTTAGGAAATCATGTAGACTATGACTATGTGCTTATGTGTGTAGTCTTAGGGTTGATGCATGGTTGTTCCTAATTGACTATATGAGTCTATAATGGTTATGTTGATGATGATAAGGTAGTGTATAGGATGACATAAAGATGATAAAGGTTAACCTTAAGTGTCACATGCCGAAACCACACCCTAGAAGTTAGGGTGCAATCTTGGATTGCGACCGGCGTATTCGAACTCTCGGAGGTCTTATACAAGCCTCTCATATCATTCATCGCATATACATAATTAAAAGTAGTGCGGAATTAAAACTTTTCATACAAACAATATAGAAGTCTTTGAACTCTTTCATATATGTAGAAATAAGAAAACACTAAGTCTCAATCATCATCTTAAGACACGATAATACTTGGGACACGGCCCATACGAATTTAAAAACATACTACTATAAGTCTATTACAAAACTTCATAAAAGAAACATAAAATGACATATATGCCCTCGAGTCAAATGAGGACATACTTCAACTCTTCTTGAACGATCTCCTTGTCCAAGTCTTCTCTTCCCACAAAGCTCTTCACCTACCAAGAACTATATAGATAAAAGCATGGATTAGTACAACCACATGTACTAAGTATGACATTATGCATAAAAATCATGAAAATGGACTTTATTGGAAATATGCATCTTTTCATTTTATATATCATAATATCATCATAATAATAACATTTAGCAACTTAGAATCACATAAGAAAACATTTAGACAAATTATGGATTTTTAGGACCACTTAACAATGAAGTCTCTTCACTGTACAGTGAAGTATTTAACCTTCACTTTAGACACCCTTTAGCATTTAATTATCCCACTCAAAGCTATCCTAAGATTCACTTAAGTCACACAAAGAGATACCGCCCATACACCCTCTCTAGATGTGCCTAAACGACCCTTAAGATTTCTTATAATGAGTCACATACACACTTACAAAGCATCTTAAACATCAAGGTAAGATTCTTCTACCAAAGGTGACTCTAAGTCTCACTTGAGTGAGTTGTGAAGCAACCGCCCATACAATCCCTTACACACACACTCAAGAGATCCAATAGACTTCCTAGGATAGAATCATTCTCACTAAACACACCAACACATAGATGATAGGACACTCTCCTTCCAAAGGATAACAAAAGACCTACTTAAGTAAATCAAGAAGATAACGTCCATGATTGACCTCTTCGAGATTACCTAAATAGTCCTTAAGACTACCTAAGGCTTAGATCATGTCAACAACACCAAACCTTTCCCTAACTAGAGTCATTCTCAAGACATCCATAGATAAGACATGAAGAGATCATCCTTTATGCCCTCTTCACAATTTAACTAAAGAATCCCTAAGACACTCTAGATTAGGTACTTATTCACTTACATACTTCATAACGTAAGTCATTAATTCATTAGTTCATTTAGAAGACATACATCACATAAATTACATTCAATTAATGGTCCTAGACAAGACCTAGGAACTCCAAATAACACCATCAAAGTCTATTGTGCAATGTCTAAGTAGCGTCTCATACCACCACCTAAACCTCATAAACTTCTGTAATGCTAATAGGTATTCCATATGATGAGAATAGGCAATAACCGACATAGACCATGGTAGCAAAGCATGGAATCCGAAGTTCTATCCTACTTCGATGAGGTGTTCTACTTGCCAATGGTAGAACATAAAGATCCCATGTAGGCACATGGTTAAGGAATATGAAGGGCGTGCTTTGTATTCTAGTCTCTTTCTTAACTAGAACTACTTAACCCTTGCTCATACTCACTCGGTACTAGCCTTAGTTCTCATAGATCAATTTACATTAAGGTTCATATAAATGGGTCCCATATCTAGTTCATGACCCAAATACATTCACTCTACCAAAGCAAGGTCCACTAGGGCATATCTCACTATGGCGACAAGAAGCTCATCACGACTTTCCTAAGGTATGATATGATGTTGTTCCAGCCAATCAATCTTAAGTCCATCACTCATGACATGAAGGATACCATTACGGCTAACTACTTCACGATTTATAACCTTACCACTTGGTTCAAGGTTCCACATAAATGTCCCTCTTATCAATAAAGGTCTCACCTATATTCATTTATACAAGTCTAAGACCCTTTAGGTTCCTAAACCAAGACATCACATATTCACATAAGCATCAAGTAAGGGACACAAGTCTACCTAAACAAGACACACCATACTTCCATTTTACTCATTTAGCCTATCTTTCTTTAGACTCTTAGGAATGACCCTTAACCTTATCAAGTCAACATATTCATTACCTTAACATCATCAATTTAGCCATTTTAGACTCATCTAACCAATTTAGGAATAACCATGTATCAACTCTAAGAGTACACAATAACACATAGTCAAAGCACAACATGATTAACTAGATAGTAGCAATAGTCTAGCACATACTTCCACATATATATAGATATGATTATACATCATCAAATCAACTACACAAATAGCGATATAAGTTCAAGTTGTGCCGACAAGGCCATAATCATCAATGTACTAGAAAGTAACACCGACAAGGCCACATCAATTCACATAACACCGCCACCAAAGGTGAACCAAACCAATCATAACATAATTGAAGTATATTTAACATTGAATAAGAAGAAATAGGGCAGCGTACCACCACTTCATCATCAACACTTCAAGCCAATACCAAATCACCCAATTCAACATCATGAGGACCTTACCCATGGCCATGAACACCAATTCAATACACAATTATAGAGATCAATGAAATCTAACCCAATTCGATATACGTTCAACAATCCAATACCAATTTGATAACAATTGAATACAATTCTTACATCAATAGAAAGCCCATAAGAAACTACACATGAATTCATCAACATTAAGCCAATATAAGGTAACCCATAATTTAGTCAAAATCTTAGGTTCATCAATTACATGGGTTCATAGGTAATTTATGTAAAAGGAATCAATACAACATCAATCTAATCCATAATAGACGTTTGAAAACTATTAATGCAAGAACCCATGGTAGAATCATGAAATTGGACAATTCCTCTTTGAAAACTTTGAAAACATCTTGAAAGTTGGGCTCCTTGATGAAACGAGTTTCAAGGATCAAAATCCATACCTCAATGAAGCTAATTCTTCACTTTGATGAAGAATCTCCACTCAAAACGTCACACCAAGCTCTTCCTTGATTTTGGACTTCAATGGAGTCTTTGGGATTTTCTAAGGGATTTTGGGGTTTTGATTTAGAAGAATGAAATCTTCAATGTGTTTAACACTTATATACACATTTAAAATACCCAATATACCATTAATAAACCGCCAAAGTCTATTTTTGGAAGTGGGGTGAATTTAGCTTGGCAGCAACCTGCGTAGAAAACAGACCTCACCAACGGTTGGCAGTTGACGGCCGTTTGCCCACAAATGGACCGTCCTTGTCCTCCGTTGGTTGGTTCAGAGACTAGACAAGGTTACCATCTCACCCAAGGTTAAGTCCCTATCGACGACATCCATCGACGGGGCATCGATTGGCCCATGAGCCGTCGATGCCTCCGTCATTTGGGGTCTGCCTGGGACTGCCTTGTCAACCAGCTTGGGTCCTTCCTCAAGGACCCTTAGGTGGTCCTTGGGGATAATTTTCCCGGACTTTTCCAACCCAAACACGATCGTCTATGAGTTTAACACCTCTCACATGAATTTAATTAAAAACGAACACGTAAAATTCGACGAAACATGTCTAAACACACAAGGTAATTTGAAGGCATATATTTCGAACTTCATGAACGTTTTTGGACGTTTGACCTCCAAACTTCATGACACTTGACACACTGCCTATACATGCTATAATCACTCATTTAAGGACCTTAAAACCTCATGAACCGCACATAAACACATAAAACCACATACGAGGCACATAGGTGACTTAGTCGTCGAACGTCTTAGTCGTCCTTTGACGTTTGACTTCCAATGCACCTAAAATCTTAGCTACTGCCTCTAAACCAAATAATAGACCACATTAGGACCTTAGACCACCATTACCAACACGTTAGGCTCTAGTTAACCTAAGTCATTTTCGGGATTTTACATTCTCCCCCACTTGGACAACATTCGTCCTCGAATGACACTTGCCACTCTCCGAACATTTCCATGATTAAGAATCAACTTAGCATCACATATCCAAACCATACAACACATAACCAAGAAGAAAACATCAACATCACAAGTTCAAGACATTCACAACACAACAAGAAACTAAAAAATAATTATATAACTCATTATGCTACAAAACTCACATACTTCATTCCAAATAGTAAAAACTCATTTTATATTCAATATTATACTTATATACATCAGTTCTAACCACATAACAAAAAATTTTGACCAAAGAATCAATTAGTCATTTTTTAATTTTTTTTTTACAGTGAGCAGTTCAAGCATACAATGATTTTTGGCAAATTTTCAAAAATGCAACTTTTTGGCAATTCATGATATGAACATGCTAATATGCAAGGTAACATCATATAAACACATCTTACAACATAATGATGACTTCATAAAATACACAATGCATGAAGTTAATGAAATTCAATTTCAACCAAACTCCTGAACATCATGCACATGCAACACTTCTAGCACAATTCTAACCAAACTCCCCCACTTAGAAAGAAGTCATACTATCAAAAGAGAAACAAGAACTTACCAACATCATCATCATCATCACCCGGCTTCTCAATTCTAGTCCGGAGAGCATAGAAACGCCTCTTTGTTGGAGCATCTTCCTTTGGAACACTAGGCTCAACCTTCTTACCCTCCTTCCTAGAAGTAATGTTTGGATAATCTCTCACTTTGTACCCATGTTTTCCACATCCAAATCAATTACCCGTACCCACTAGACACTCACCATAATGTCTCTTACCACAAGTGGCACATGTAGGATTTTCATTGCTAGAACCACCTCCTTTCTCAAACTTCTTCTTAGGCACACTAGGTCCATCTTGAGTTTGAACCCTCTTTTTGAACCTAGGTTGCACTTGGTCACTAGCAACACTCCTTTTCAAGTTCCTTGACATCCTCCTAAGTTTAGACTCTTCAATTGATTTTGCATACACCATGAGTCTAGCCAAAGTCATATCATCCTGCAACATAGCCGTACGATATTCCTCCCTCACTAAGTCGGCTACACCCGTCACAAAGCGACTCATTTAATCCCTTGGATTAGACACTAGGGAAGGTGCATGCCTAGACAAAGTTGAGAACTTCAAAGAGTATTCCTCAACACTCATATTGCATTGCTTGAGATTGAGGGGAAAGTACTTACCAAGAAAAGCTTCCTTGAATTCTTCCCACTCAATAGGACCCGACTCCACCGGCCTATTGTCCTTCCATTGAGTGTACCAAATTTGAGACACATCTCTCAATTGATAAGAAGCCAACTCCGCCTTGTCCCTAGATGTAACCCCCATAGCACTCAAAACTTTGTACACACCATCAAGAAATTCTTGGGGATCCTCATTCACCTTAGAGCCAAGAAAGATTGGAGGATTTCAACCTCACAAAGTCTCTCAACCTAGATGACATAGTACTCTCCATAGCATTAACCCTAGGAACCATGTTCAAGTTAGCTTGAGCCGTTACGGCTCGGGCTAAAGCAAGCAAGGCCTCTCCAATCACCCTATTAGACAACTCCGGCACCTCATCACCTCCTCCAACATTAGGGGCATGATCACCTTGAGGAGGCACTTGAGCACCTTGGACACCTTGCCCATCTTGAATCACTTGATCAACTTGCTCAACATGAGGAGGAACTTCCTCATCAACCCTTCCCTCTTCCATCCTTCTAGCGGCCATCCTTCTAGTATTCATCTCTTAGAAAACAAGGAAACACTTTTAGAAGGATACTCATAACATTACTCTACCGCACGAACATAGGAGTAGAAATGAAGGGAAACACTATCGTCCTATAGCCTCTCGCCCATAGATGTGTCGCGACTCACACAGATGGTCAAGACTCTACTAGATGTAACTTTTCGAGACTTTTTGATATCTAAGACTACTTTCATTAATCTATGCTCTAATACCAAGCTTGTCACATCCTGAAACCACACCCTAGAAGTTAGGGTGCAATCTTGGATTGCAACCGGCGTATTCGACCTCTCGGAGGTCTTATACAAGCCTCTCATATCATTCATCGCATATATATAATGAAAAGTAGTGCAGAATTAAAACTTTTCATAAAAATAATATAGAAGTCTTTAAAATATATCATATATGCAGAAATAGGAAAACACTAAGTCTCAATCATCATCTTAAGACACGATAATACTTGGTACATGGCCCATACAAATTTAGAAACATACTACTATAAGTCTATTACAAAACTTCATAAAAGAAACATAAAATAAGATATATGCCCTCGAGTCAAATGAGGACATACTTCAACTCTTCTTGAATGATCTCCTTGTCCAAGTCTTCTCTTCCCACAAAGCTCTTCACCTACAAAGAACTATATAGATAAAAGCATGGATTAGTACAACCACATGTACTAAGTATGGCATTATGCATTAAAATCATGAAAATGGACTTTATTGGAAATATGCATCTTTTTATTTTATAAATCATTATATCATCATAGTAATAACATTTAGAAAATTAGAATCACATAAGAAAACATTTAGACAAATTAAAGCATTTTTAGGACCACTTAACAGTGAGCCAATTCACTGTCTTCACTGTAAAGTGAAGTATTTAACCTTCACTTTAGACACCCTTTAGCATGTAATTATCCCACTCAAAGTTATCCTAAGATTCACTTAAGTCACACAAAGAGAGAACGCCCATACACCCTCTATAGATGTGCCTGAATGACCCTTAAGATTGCTTATAATGAGTCACATACACACTTACAAAGCATCTTAAACATCAAGGTAAGATTCTTCTACCAAAGGTGACTCTAAGTCTCACTTGAGTGAGTTGTGAAGCAACCGCCCATACAATCCCTTACACACACACTCAAGAGATCCAATAGACTCCCTAGGATAGAATCATTCTCACTAAACACACCAACACATAGATGATAGGACACTCTCCTTCCAAAGGCTATCAAAAGACCTACTTAAGTAAATCAAGAAGATAACGTCCATGATTGACCTCTTCGAGATTACCTAAATAGTCCTTAAGACTACCTAAGGTTTAGATCATGTCAACAACACCAAACCTTTCCCTAACTAGAGTCATTCTCAAGACATCCATAGATAAGACAATGAAGAGATCATCCTTTATGCCCTCTTCACAATTTAACTAAAGAATACCTAAGGCACTCTAGATTAGGTACTTATTTACTTACATACTTCATAACGTAAGTCATTAATTCATTAGTTCATTTAGAAGACATACATCACATAAATGACATTCAATTAATGGTCCTAGACAAGACCTAGGAACTCCAAATAACACCATCAAAGTCTATTGTGCAATGTCTAAGTAGCGTCCCATACCACCACCTAAACCTCATAAACTTCTCTAATGCTAATAGGTATTCCATATGATTAGAATAGGCAATAACCAACATAGACCATGGTAGCAAAGCATGGAATCCGAAGTTCTATCCTACTTTAATGAGGTATTGTACTTGCCAATGGTAGAACATAAAGATCCCATGTAGGCACATGGTTAAGGAATATGAAGGGCATGCTTTGTATTCTAGTCTCTTTCTTAACTAGAACTACTTTCCCCTTGCTCATACTCACTCGGTGCTAGCCTTAGTTCTCATAGATCACATTAAGGTTCATATAAATGGGTCCCATATCTAGTTCATGACCCAATTATATTCACTCTACCAAAGCAAGGTCCACTAGGGCATATCTCACTATGGAGACAAGAAGTTCATCGCGACTTTCCTAAGGTATGATATGATGCCGTTCCAACCAATCAACCTTAAGTCCATCACTCATGACATGAAGGACACCATTACGGCTAACTACTTCACGATTTATAGCCTTACCACTTGGTTCAATGTTCCACATAAATGACCCTCTTATCATTAAAGGTCTCACCTATATTCATTTATACAATACTAAGACCCTTTAGGTTCCTAAGCTAAGACATCACATATTCACATAAGCATCAAGTAAGGGACACAAGTCTACCTAAACAAGACACAACATACTTCCATTTTACTCATTTAGCCTATCTTTCTTTAGACTCTTATGAATGACCCTTAACCTTATCAAGTCAACATATTCATTACCTTAACATCATCAATTTAACCATTTTAGACTCATCTAACTAATTTAAGAATAACCATGTATCAACTCTAAGACTACACAATAACACATAGTCAAAGCACAACATGATTAACTAGATAGTAGCAATAGTCTAGCACATACTTCCACATATATATAGATATGATTATACATCATCAAATCAACTACACAAATAGCGATATAAGTTCAAGTAGTGCCGACAAGGCCATAATCATCAATGTACTAGAAAGTAACGCCGACAAGGCCCATCATTCACATACCGCCACCAAAGGTGACCAAACAATCATAACATAATTGAAGTATATTAACATGAATAAGAAAATAGGGCAGCGTACCACCACTTCATCATCAACACTTCAAGCCAATACCAAATCACCCAATTCAACATCATGAGACCTTACCCATGGCCATGAACACCAATTCAATACACAATTTAGAAATCAATGAAATCTAACCAATTCAATATAGTTCAACAATCCAATACAATTTGATAACAATTGAATACAATTCTTACATCAATAGAAAGCCCATAAGAAACTACACAATGAATTCATCAACATTAAGCCAATATCAAGTAACCATAATTAGTCAAAATCTTAGGTTCATCAATTACATGGGTTCATAGGTAATTTAGGTTAAAAATCATTAATACAACATCAATCTAATCCATAATAGACGTTTGAAAACCATTAATGCAAGAACCCATGTATCAATTCCTCTTTGAAAACTTTGAAAACATCTTTGAAAGTTGGGATCCTTGATGAAACGAGTTTCAAGGATCAAAAGCCATACCTCAATGAATGAATGTTCACTTTGATGAAGAATCTCCACTCAAAACGTCACACCAAGCTCTTCCTTAATTTTGGACTTCAATGGAGTCTTTGGCAATATAGCCTTAAATAAACCGCCAAAGTATTTTTGGAAGTGGGGTGAATTTACAAGCCTTGCAGCAACCTGCACAGAAAACAGACCTCACCAATGGTTGGCAGTTAACGCACCGTCATACTCCTCCGTTTTTCGGGTAAGAGACTGTACAAGGTTACCATATCACCCAAGGTTAATTCCCCATAGATGACACCCATCGATGGGGAGTCGATTGGCCCACGAGACGTCGATGCCTCCGTCGTTTGGGGTCTGCCTGGGATTGCCTTGTCAACCAGCTTGGGTCCTTCCTCAAGGACCCTTAGGTGGTCCTTGGGGATAATTTTCGCGGACGTTTCCAACTCAAACACGATTTTATATGAGTTTAACACCTCTCACATGAATTTCATCCAAAACGAACACATAAAACTCGATGAAACATGCCTAAACACACAAGGTCATTTCAAGGCATATCTTTCGAACTTCATGAATGTTCTTGGACGTTTGACCTCCAAACTTTACGAAACTTGACACACTGCCTATACATGATATAATAACTCATTTAAGGACCTTAAAACCTCATTAATCACACATAAACACATAAAACCATATACGAGGCACATAGCTGACTTAGTCGTCGAACATCTTAGTCGTCCTTTGATATTTGACTTCCAATGCACCTAAACTCTTAGCTACTGCCTCTAAACCATATAATAGACCACATTAGGACCTTATACCACCATTACCAACACGTTAGGCTCTAGTTAACCTAAGTCATTTTTGGGGTCTTACAGTAAGTGACTTAAAGAATGACATGTAATATGTGCTAAGGTGAAGTATGTTGTGTCTTGTTTAGGTAGACTTGTGTTCCTTTACTTGATGCATGTATAATATGAATATGTGATGTCTTGACTTAGGAAGCTAAAGCGTCTTAGTCTTGAATGAATGAAGATGTGAGACCTTGAATGATGATAAGGGGGTCCCTTATGTGAAACCTTGAACCTAGAAGGTAAGGTCATGAAATTTGAAGTTGAAAGTCGTAATGGTATCCTTTATGTAATATAATGACGAACTTAAGGTTGATTGGATGGAACGACATCATATCAATCCTTAGGAAAGTCATGATGAGCTTCTTGTCGCCGTTGGAAGGTAGCCCTAGAGGACCTCTTTGGTAGGGCAAATGTGATTGGGTTATGGATATGATGTAAGACCCTATGTATGAAGCTTAATGTGATGTACTCTATGAGAACAAAGGCTAGCACCGAGTGAGTATGGCAAGGGAAGTAGTTCTAGTTAAAGTATAAGGCTAGAATACAAAAAAGCCCTTCATATTCCTTAACCATGTGCCTACATGGGATGTGCCCAAGTTCTACCACTGGCAAGTAGAATACCCTCATCGGAGTAGGATAGAACTCCGGATTCCATGTTTTTCTACCATGGTCTATGTCGGTTATTGCCTATTCTCATCATATGGTATACTTACTACCATTAGAGAAGTTCTATGAAGTTTAGGTGGTGGTATGGGATGCTATCTAGACGTTGCACAATATGCTTTGAAGGTGTTAGTTGGAGTCCCTAGGTCTTCTCCAAGACCATTACTTGAGTGTCCTTTATATGATGAATGTCTCTTAAATAAACTAATGAGTGTAATGACTTAAGTTAAGAAAGTATATTCAATGAATAAGTACTTATCTAGATTAGTTAAGGGTTGTCTAGTTAAGGTGTGAAGGGGACATAGGAATGGTCACTTCTTATCTTACCTAGATAAGTCTTAAGAATGACTCTAGTTAGGGAAGATGGTTGATTTTGTGGACATGATCCAAACTTAGGTAATCTTAAGGATTACTTAGGTAATCTTGAAGAGGTCAATCATGGACGTTATCTTCTTGAGTTACTTGAGTAGGTCTTTTGATAACCTTTGAAAGGGATAATGTAATGTTTGATGTATGTCATGGTATTAAGTGAGAATGATTCTATCTTAGGTAGTCTATAGGATCCCTTGTGTGTGTGTGAAAGGGATTGTATGGGAGGTCGCTCAACACTCACCCAAGTGAACCTTGGAATCAGCATTGGTAGGAGGATCTCATGTTCATGTGCTTGATGTAGTGTAAATGTGTATGTGTCTCATTCTAAGTAGTCTTAAGGATCGTTTAGGCATGCTTAGAGGGTGTATGGGAGGTCTCTCTTTGTGTGACTTAAGTGAGTCTTAGGATAGCTTTTAGTGGGTTGACTACATGCTAGAAGATGTCAAATGTGTAGGCTAAATACTTCACTGCAACAGTGAAGGAACATCACTGTATAGTGAAGTAGTTCACTGGAAAGTGGGCACAAAAATGTGAATAATTGCTTGGATGATTTCTTATGTATTTATTAAGTGTTATATGTTGTTCTTATGATTATAGTATGATGTTTTAACCGAAATTCATGAAAATCATGCTATTTGCTAAATGTCCCTTTTTCATGGTTTTTGCATGGCTTCCATACTTAGTACATCTAATGTGCTAACCCCTTCTTTTCCCTTTTTGACTAAAGTGTAGGGAATTTGAAGTCTTGATATGCCATGGAGGTTGGATAGGTTTATAAGGGTTGAAGATGAAGTATTGGTGAGTCCTCATCGATTCGAGGACAATATCCACATGTTCCTTTATATCTTAAGTCTTTATTTTATTGTCTTGTATGGGATTAGTCCCAAGTATTGTATACTCTAAAGTTTAGATGGTTCAAAGAGATGTGTAAAGGTTTAATGTTTTAAATGAAAGTCTTCCGCTTGTGTAATAATTATGAAAAGAGTTCTTCATGTGTGAAGAAAGCTTTAAATTTTTACTCATTTTAGAATGTTTATTATGCAATGAATGATACGAGTGGCTTAGATGAGACTTCTTGAAGTCTCATTTGCCGTGTGACGACTCAAGGATACTCTAACTTCTAGGGTACTTGAGGGTCGTGATAGGATTGATAGGTGGTATGGTGTTGAATTGAAATGTCTTGATTTTGATTGTGAGATGTTGGCTTAAGATGTAAATGTTATAAGGAGGGTGAATGATTTACTAATGTTACTTATCATGAAGGAAGATGTTAATTTGCTAAACTCACCTATATTAATTGTAATAAAAGGATTTATATTCATGCAATTCTTATTGAGCTATGATGATGATGAATATATAAGGGGTAGAACCTATGACCTAAACTAAGCTATGATTGATAATAAATGCTTAAAGACATTTCAAAAAGGGACTGTAGCTTAGAAACGAGTGAACTAGGGTGAGGAGTGTCCCTTCCCACATAGGGAAGGTAGGATCACTAATGTACTCTTGAGATTGGAGACTACAATGCATGTAGCATAAAGAGGGTCCCAACTATATATCCTAGTTCTTGAACTATGTTGCCCCCATAGGAATACTAGCTAGTGGATCCACGTAGTTGCTATGTTCATGTTTTGGTACTACCTTGGCAAGTTGTTCGCCTTCCTTCGGTGTAGGGTTCCATGACACCAAATTCCACATTAGCTCATGTGGTCTATGTCGGTTAGGACAAGATGTTCCTAAAAGGTAAAATGAACTAAAGGATTGAACTCTAACTATGATAACCTAAGGGGTCTAGCTTAGTCTAGGTAGGGGTATGGGACTCTACCTAAGCATTGCACTAGTTAGCCTTGAGGGGAGTCTTAGGTGGATGTTCTTATGTATGATTATGCTTATGATGATATATGATATGTATATGATGAACTTGCACATTGTTGATACTATATGATGAATAGTTTGACTTATGTATATGTGGTGGTCTATATGCTTAAAGTAAGATGATATGTACTCTTAAATGATATGTTATGTGAAGTACGATGTTAGTCATTATTCTTAATGGGTTACTTGCTTAAGTATGGTTATGGGGCTTTGATTGGTCATTGCACTTGTTTACTTGATAGGGGTTCATGGGTAAATGTCTTGCTTTTGTTATGATGAAATATACTATTATACATGATTGTTGCTAATATGACTTGATGATAGAGTTACTTGAATATGTATTCAATTATATGATATGCATGAATGACTTGACTAAACTTAATGTTGTTGTTCTTGTGATGTACATGCCTATGGATAATTGAACATGCATTATTGGTTGATATGGTGATGTTGAATGTCCATAAAGGTTTTAAATGAAAAGTGCATACTTTATGAAATGTCCCTCTTTCTTAGCATGTTTTCATATATGTGTGCATATGGTCTCATACTTAGTACAAGTGGTGTACTACCCCATTTCTTCCTTTTCCCCAATATTTTAGGTTCCGGTCGTTGAAGGGCTTTTGGAGACGACATTGAAGAAGACTTGGATATATTGATCTCCAAGTAGGGTAGGTCCTCAATTTCCGGGGGCGATGCCACTATCTAGCTTATGGAGTTGTTTTTAGTTAAAGACTTCTATGGTTATTTCTTTTCCATTTAGTATGAAACATTGTATAGCCCATGTGAGGCATTCTTACTTTGATGTATGGGTTTCGCCCAAGTTTTTACACTCTTATTAGATGGTTATGAGATGAGACGACTATTATGACTGTTATCTTTTATTTACTTATGTGCAATAAAAGTAGAAGACTAATTTTTTTTTTTTTTTTTGTGTGTGTGTATGTAGAGTTCTATGTAAACCTCCAAGTAGAATTAATGAAAAGTTTTAAATTTTCTGCGTTTTTGACCTATGAATGAAATGATGTAAGCTAAGAGGCTAGTCTTAGTCCTAAAAAAGGACGATGACGCTGGTTACGTCTAGGGGGTTAACACGGATGTGACATCGATGCCCTGTCGTCTAGGGGCGTAGGTTGGGACTTAGTGTGGGGGGATCAACACTCCATTCAACAGCTGCAGACCCAAACGACGCCCAACAGCACGGGCCATCATTCAGACGATGCCCCGTTTCTTGGGTCCGTCGATGGGTCCTGCCAAAAGCCGTAACGTTTCACTGTGAGGGCTTGAGGTGTTTTATAAATTCACCCCAAGTCTTTTAGGACCCTAGGATGATATTTTTAGGGGTTTTAAGTTCTATTAGATTAGTTTTAAGTCCTAGACCTAGACAAGACCCCTCACTTCAAATATTCAAACTCCCTCTCTAAAGAAAAACTCTCTCAAGTCACCATTGAAGCTATGACTCAAGGAAGAACTAGGAGGCCTTGTTGTACGTGTTTCTTCATCAAAATTAGTGGGTTTCCTTCTCATTGAGGTATGGTATCCATCCTTGAACTTTTTTCCATTCAAGGAGTCATTTCTAAAAGATTTCAAAAAGGGTTTTTAAACTCTACTTTATTCTATCTTTGATTCTAAGAATGGGTCTTCTTGTAAAAGTATTTTAATGATTCAAATGTGTTTGTTCTAGTATTAATTGATGATTTTAATGTCAAAACCCTAATGAACTCATGTTTATGCATATTTCCAACTTTAAGCTTAAGAAATGGGTTAAATGAACATGTTTGTGTAGGGTATGAACTTTGGTTTTCTCATGTTGTTATTATGATTTAGATACTGCCCTAAGGGCCTCATTATTATGAAATATTGAGAAATTGGTTATAGGTGGTGATGTCTTGGTTAAATGGTGAGTTGCTTATATTGTATAATTCTTAATATAAATTGCTCTTGAGTGGTATAGTCAACCTTCTTGGTGGCGGTGTTTACTTGATGCATTTGGATATATTTGGTGTGTATTGTGAGTATGGCTTTGAAGTCCTAATGTGTGAAATGAAGTGATAATGAAGATGGTTCTTGTTGATATGTGTTATGAAGCTTGAATTGTATGTCTTACTTAGATTATGCCTAATTGAAGTAAGTGTATATGTTGAGCATGCTAGTGTGTGAGAAATGATGAATGAAGGTGTAAGCATGCCTAGAATTCACTGTTATGAAAGTGATGATTTATGTAAAGGTGTTCTCACATGTACACACACACTCACACTTTGAATGAATGAATGAATTAAGTTAAAGAATGTGAATGAAAAGGGGAGTTTTGGGGTGAACACTCATTGTGAGTTGAGATGAAATGTTTAGTAGCAACCTCACTACTCCCAAGAGCTTTCTAATGTAGGTTGGAGGATGGATACCCATTGTGAGTTGAGATAGGATGTCCAAAAGTTATCCTTAACCTTTAGTAATGATTGTTTAAGAATCCGTGGGGAAATTATGCTTAGCACCAAGAGGATATGAATAAGGGGTGGGTGCATATGTGAGTAGAGATGTCGTACCCAACGTACCTCTTGATATGAGTACTCCTTGTTAGTAGAGAGTGAGTTACTTAGTAGCAATCTCCTTATCCCTTAACTATGCGCCCTCATAGGTGTAGCTATTGGACAAAGACATGTAAAAGCTAAGATAAAGACCCCACCCTAGGAAAGTGGGGGGACCCTCATCCGATAAGGGTAGTATCAGGATTCCATGTCAAGATCTCATGGTCTATGTCGTTTAAAGCTATTTCCACACAAAAGAATGTATGAACTAAGTCTCCTGAAAGAAAGTACTACATAGGGTAGGTGGTGGTATGGGACAGTATCTATCCATTGCACTAAGTAGACCTTCCAAAATGGGAGTCTTGATGCGTTCTATCATGTGTTGTAAATGATGTCAGATAACTTAAGGTCTAATGTTAAGGAAGTATGTAAAACTAAGTTCTATGTGAAGAAGTTATAAGTTACTAATGTAGGTGCTTAATCCAAGGGAATCCTCAAGGAGAACTAAATGGGAGTAGTAGTACGGGATGCTACTAAGAGCATTGCACTTAGTGTAACTTATAGGTCCTATTGGAGAAGGGTACTTACATGAAATCCTTCTTGTATAAATGTGTCCCAAATGTCTAGCTAAGAGTGTGTATTTGATTCCCAGAGTAGGTAAGCCTATGGTTGGTAGTCTTAAGGATCGATTCAGTGTGCCTTGAAGGGGGTGTATGGGCGTTCCCTTCTTGTCTTACCTTAAGGAGTCTTAGATAACTTTATTAGGGAAACCTCTCGGGAAATGAGTTCACATTGCTTGGAATGAAGTATTCACTGTAACATGTCACTGTTTTACTGTATTATTGCTTGATGTTACTGTAATGTGTTCTTTCGTTCAAAAATTATGTAATTCTTTTATTATGTACTAAATTATGATGCTTCTGCTATTTTAACTCTGAAATCATGAAAGTTTTACTAATTTGGCATGAAAGCTTATTTTTACTAAAATATCCCTTTTCGCATGTTTTTTTGCATATGCCATACTTAGTACATTGTATTGTACTAACCCCATACTTTTCTATACTTAATAAGCATAGGTTGGAGGCGTTTGAAGACTAGAAGACAAGCTTGGAAAAGATTATCTCAAGACTAAGTATGTCCTCATATATTCGAGGCATAGTCGTATTTCTTAGTTTCTATTCTAAAGACTTATTATGTATTTTTCATTTAATGTAAAGGGTCGTGTCCCTATGATATTAATATCGTGTCTTTAAGTAAGCCTGTGTAGATGAGATCAAATCCTTACCTTTTATGAAAGATGTTCTCCTTATTAATTCATTTCGTGAAAAGTTTTAATTCCGCACTACTTTTCATGTCTTATGTAATGAATGATAGCTAAAGCTTGTACAAGACCTCCAAAAGGTCAAGAACGCAATTTTTTTGACCCATGGGTTCTCCCTAACTTCTAGGGGTACTTTCGGGTCGTTACATGCATTGTGTGGTATGGTCCACTTATGGTGGCGGTGTTTACTTTATTGTCATTATAGGTGTATTGACTATGGCCTTGAAGGCAATTTGATGAATATATGAGTGTGTGGTTATGATGATCATACTATGTGAAGCTTATGCCTACTTTCCTATTCTAGTTGTGATCTAGGTTTGTATGGCTATTATATAAACATGTGTATATCTAAGTTAGGGTAAAGTGTAGGTTCTGCCATTGATGAGTTAAAATGGTTAATAGTCCCATACCTATGTGTCCCTATGTGAATGCATGAATAGCAAAAGTTAGGAGTCTTAAGTGTAATATGAAGTTGACTTGTCTCCTATGCTATTGTGTGTTGTTGGTCTATGCTTGAAAGTGTAATATGGTCTAAGAGGGTGGCTGCCTCAATGTGTTTTTGATAGCTATTATGTGATCATATTGACCAATGTACACACACCCTCACTCTACATGCATGCTTACAAGTAGTATAGGTCATGGTGTCTAAATGAAAGGTAGTTCTCATATTCACTAGTGTCTACTACTATGCATGTTATGATTATGTCTATGAAAGTATGATATATGTTTCCTTAACTAGGATGACTTGATAGGTGTACTTGTATGAGCAAGGCTATGTGACATTGCCTATGCATTGCACATGTGTGCCTTGATAGGATAGTTCTTAGTTTTGGTTTCTATGTGCATGAATATGAATATATGGTCATGTGTGGTTTTAATGTATTTATGTGAAAGGAGTACTCACATATATGTATACACACACACACATGAATGATGATCTTGTCAATAGAGGGGCCTTGAAAGGTGTGCTCAAGTGTATCCCTAACTAGATAGTGCTATTACATATGCTATGTCCATGTGAAAGGGTTTCTCACATGATTTAGGTTGATGAACTCTCATCTATGACCTATGAGCTAAGCATATTAGGGGATGACTCTCCTAAGCCTATGTTTTATAAAGAAATGATAATAAAGTCTTTTCAATAAAAGGGAACTTAGCTTAGCACCTAGTGAACTTGTAGATGAGGGGGTGGCACCTTCCTAATGAGTGAAGGCTAAAGGGTGTAGAGTGATGTTTTCATGACGGCCCCCAAGTTCCATAAACTATGCTTGCCACATAGGATCTACAAAGTGATATCAACTAAAGATTCTAGCATGTGTTAATGTTCGACCTTGGCTAGGTAACGATGCCTTCCATTGGTGTAAGGCTCTACAACACCAAATTTCATGTTTAGCACCCATGGTCTTAGTGTCGGTTAAGGCTATAGTTTCCCTAAAGTAAAATGGACAATGGAAGTAAATGACTAAGGACCCTAACTAGGATAACCTAAGAGAGGATACTTAGGATAGGAAGAAGTAATGAACCCACCTAGACATTGCACAAGTAGCTCTCTAAGGTAGTTCCAGGAAGGTGGTCTAATGTATGTGCATATGTTATGGTTCTCTTGCATGACATTGTGTTAGTGTCTACATGATGTGATGATATGAATAATGATGGTCTTATTGACTATATGATGAAGGTCTTGCTTGACGTGAATGAAGTTGTCTTCACTTACTTGTTGGTGTATGAAATAGAGTGTTAAGGCTTGTGGTCTCATGATAAGTTTACTAAGTATGTGAGAGATTATGGGGCTTCACATGTACATTGCACTAGTAGACTTAGATTGGGGTCATGAGTAAGGTCTTATAATGAATTGTATAAAGTGAAGTGAATAGATGTGCAAATTGATGCAACTTACTGTAAAGCCAATAGAGTCTTGACTTAAATGTGTCAATGATGTGTTATACTTCTATGATGGTATGAGTTGGATTATGTAGGTTGTATGTATGCTTTCTTTGTGGCCTAAGGTGATGCATTGCACCAAGTATCACTAGAGGGTTACTTGGGAGGTTAATGAGTAAAAAGAAAAGATAGCTCACTGTAAAGAAGAAAATAGCTCACTGTAATGCGACTCTAAAATGCCTTAAATTCTATATGTGATCTTTTATGATGTTTGACCTTTGAATATGTCTATATGAAGCATGTGAATGATATAAATTCTATTGTATAAAGGTTTTATGAATATTTATTAAAAAAAGACATGAAGTATGATTTCAAGATAATGTCCCTTTCAAATGCATGTTTTTGCATGGTTGCCATACTTAGTACATTCTTGTACTAACTCCATTCTTCTCTACTTTTTAAAGAAAGTGTAGATTATGGATTCTTAACTGATGTCTCTATAATTGGGGATCTTGATATGTGATTCCCAAGCTCAAGAAAAGGAATCCTTAAGTCCAAGGATGTCCTAATGATTAGTTTACTGTAAAGTGTATAAATTAGTATTATTAATGTCTTATGTTTTAAAGGTTGTGTCCCTAATATACTCTAATGTTGTTGAGTCTAAGATGGCAATGAGACTTAGAGTCTAAGTATGTAATATGATATTTTATATATATGAATGGAAGTTTCTAGCATATGATGTGCTATGAAAAGTTTTAAATTTTCCGCTAAATTTACTATGACAATGCGATGAATGATAACAATGGGCTTGTATAAGACCTCCGAGAGCATATTGCCATGTCTAGTAGAGTCTCCTATCATTGGTGGTGATTCACAACACATCAAATTGTACGGGAGGCTATAGTACAATAGGGTTTTCCTTCTTCATCATTCTCATATCATGCCATAGAACTTAACTCTATAAGATCTCTCTCTTATGTTTTCTTGTCCGGTGGTTTTTTAGATGTCATTTCTTGGATGAGATTATATCTCTATGCTTGAGGGAGAAAAGGTGAGTTAATGTTTAACTTAGTTTTATGGTTGGATGAGTATGTGTGAAGGTGAATTTTGGCATGTTTTGATGATTACGCTATTTATGGCTAGGTATGAGATTTATGTGAAATAGCATGTTATGTTGAGAAATGTATGTCATGATATGATTAAAGCATGTTAGAAGTTACTGTGGTTAAAATGAGTTTCTTTTTGAAATGGTAAGTTACTATATGGTTTTACATTATGGTAGCCTAATATTATGATTTGAGCTTGAAATGCTTAGTGACTACCTATGGAAGCATGCTACCCTAGGAATATGTTCTTAAAAATGTATAATCTTTTTCCCTTTGTATATATGTGGTCCTTTCTAGTTGCCTAGTACGGATTGGAGTCCTTTGCATAGACTATATCCTAGGTGTGAAGGTAGTATGCTTGTCTTGGTAGGGTGATGATGTGGGTTGGGTTGACCTAACCATACTGTAATGTCCAAATAAAAAGAAGAAATTTTAAGGCTAAGTCTCCTCTATTGTTTCCCCTAATGTTGCATGACCTTGGTGTCTATTGTATTGTATGAAAACCTTATGTGGTTGTTAGTATGCCTTTACTTGAAAGTTTTGGGGATAATTTGCATAGGTGATAAAGTTTAGAATGCTTTGGTTGACTTACTGTAATTCCTTTATTGGTTGTTAAGTTAAGATCCTCTTTAGGTTGGGTTAAGTTGCTCTTAATTGGGTTTACCCTAAGTGGGGGATGGTGATGGAATAGTAAGTTGTAGATATTTATACCTTGTCCTTTTATTTTGCTTGAACTTGAAACTGATGAATTCTTAGTAAGCTTGTTCATGAATAAAGTCTTGCATTAAAGTATGAACTGCATGACCTTTACATGTTTGGTATGTCTTGATTTACACTATCTTAAGAGTATTTTGAAGGTTCTAAAGTACTTGAAGAATAATTTTGATTAACTTCATGGTTTCTAATGTTGATTTGCATCTTGATATGCTAGTTGTGCATTTGACTTCATGAGATAAGGTAAGAAACATGGTTTTAGTCACTTTTGATGTTTTAAGTTGAGTCTTTTCATAATGAAAAGTGTTGAGTCTCTTGAAAACCATGTGACTTGTATAGTTTGAAAAGAATGATTGTAGGCTCACTCTAAAAAAGTTAAAGCATGTTTAGTTCAGTGCCCTTGTGTGTGCCTATGATTTGTGTTATTTTTCCAAATGATGCTTACTGTGAAGGCTATTGCTATGTTAGAAATTGACATTTTGTGAAATGGCTTCCTATTTGTTGTGATGTGCTTGGTGTGACTTACCATCTAGTCTTCACTAAGAAGAAAACATGAGCATGCCATGATTAAAAGTTGAGAAATTCTCATTTTACAGTAAGGAGGACCTTTGTGCATTTTCTTGGGTATGAACTCATGAGACATGTAAGTGTGTTGAGGAGAAGGGAATTCCTCCATGGACAACTAAACATGGTATGGTTGAGTATGACCCTCATAGCATTAGGTATAACTAATAAGAACCCATTGTCAACCTAATTAACTCAAGTCTATGTGCATTGAAGTATGAGTGATTAAATGGCTTTTAAGTATTGTTGGAATCTGCCTATGTGTGACCTTACATGATGATCTCTTAAATAAAATGAAATAATGACCATGTTAGTATTAGGATAAGGATGTTAATCCTATGAACATGGGAAGTGCCTAAGTGTTTGATGTGATGAGCATAAGTGAGTTGAAGTGTCACTTGCTTGTATGCATTGAGTGCTAAATGGTTTGAAGTGTGTTACTTTTGAGTTTGGTGCATTAAATTCTATATAATGATGTTATGACTGTTGTGAGATGCTATATGGTTCATTGAAGTCCTTGTTTTGATTAAAGTTTTCTAAGTATCATTCGAGGACGAATGTTCTCAACTGGGGGATATTGTAAGACCCCCAAAATGAGTTAGGGTATCTAGAGCCTAACATGTTTGTACTAAGGGCCTAAGGTCACAAAATGGTTTATAATATGATATTGAGGAATTGTGTAAAGTTTAAGGTGATTTGGAAGTCAAACGTCAAGAGACGACCAAGACGTTCGGCGACTAGTCGCCAAAGGGGGCCTTAGATGCTTTTATGTGTTTTTGAGTGTTTTATGAGATTATGAGGTCCTTAAATGAGTAATAATGATGTTTATAGGCAGTGTATGAAGTTTCATAATGTTTGGAGGTCAAACATCCAAGAACGTCTAAGACGTTTGAAAGTTAGCCCTTGAGAAGTTCATGTGTGTCTTGAGTGTGCCTTGCATGATTGGACGTGTTGAGAGTATTTTTTCTGGTTGAAACTGATGTGTGAGGTCTAAAACTTGTTAATATTTGTATTTACATTGTAAAGGCCTGATTACAACTTCCCAAGGGCCCCGCAAAAGGGCCCATAAGAAGGACACAAGAGTTGTCGAGACACTTCCTGTGCACTGTCAATCGACTGAACCAAACGATGCCTCGTTTGTTGACAAACGGCCCTTCACTGTTGGTATAGTTTTCCCAAGCAAATACCCCATCGTCTGAAGCCACAGACGGCCCGTCGATGGTGGCCGTCGATGGTGGCCTGCAACTGCTACCTGCGCACTGTTTCATTAAAGGGGTGAATGGGAAATTCATCCCACGTCCTAAACTGACCCTAATAGGTTTATTTGGTTATTTTTGGGTGTATATAAGTGATAAAAAAACGTGATCAACCTATTCCCAATCCCTTCTAAACAAATTGGACTTTCCCTCTAAAAATATTCTCTCTAGAACCTCCATTGAAGGTGAAGCTCAAGAACAGCTTGGAGCTTGGATTCCTATGGTTTCTTCATCATGTTTTAGAGGTTTTCATCTAGATAAAGGTATGATGATCCTTCATCTCTAAGTAACCTTTCACTTGGAGAGTTAATCTCAAAGTTTTCAAAGAAGTTTCATGATCAAATCTCTTCTTCTTCAATCTAGCCCATGGGTTATTTCTAAAAACATTTTTAATGGCTTAATCATATTGAATTGATTATAATGTATTGGTTTTAACTTGAAATTTAATCCAATTGCATTATGAACCCATGCCCCTTCCTAACTCGATTTAGCCCATGCATGGGCATTGTGATCGTGGCTTGTTATTGGTTGAATTGTGATTCTATTACGTTGAATTGCTTATGTCTACTGTTATTCAAGTATATTGATGATGAATTGTTGATGAATGATCCATGTGGATCAATATATGAAGATTTGAACATGCTTAGCCTATACCTTAGGTGTTCACTGTAACCTTGCCTCTATTAAGCATGAATATGGGATTCGATTGTGTAGGGATAATTGTATCTACAGTCTTACTTGAATGTTATTGCTGAATTATAGATAGGTTATTCATGTGTATCAAGGTTTGATTAGCCTATGTTAAGACTGGTCAACGGAACGGGACATACCGGTACCGTTCCGGTTCGTTCCGGTTCGTCCCGTTTCGATTGCCTACGGGACGGGACAGGATAGTCTGAACCGGTACACGGAACGGGACGGAACCGTGATTTCGTACCGGTGTACCGGTATCGGTTGATCCCGGTCCATTCCGGTTCCGTTCCGGTTAGATTCGGTTCCGTTCCGGTTTATTTAATATATATTAATTTTTTTATATTTTATATTTTATATAATTTATATTTATATTTTTTATAAATTATATTTTATATTTTGACACTTGTCCCGAGCCCCTGCCCGCCCCTGCAGTCTGCTCTGCACTCTGCAGCTTTATATCAAAAGGCTCAAAAGCTGCAGTACTGTCTGCAGCTGCAGCCCCACCCCTCCCCACCCCCGCCCCCTACCCTTTTCCCGGACCAACGGTCATTTTAAACGGAAAAAATTAAAACGGCTAGTTTTTTTGTTTTATAAATTAGTGTTGATTCCTAAAAATTTTATATACAAAGTTACAACTTACAAACATAAGTTTGAGTCTTTGAGAGAATATATATTTCCATTCATATTTATAAGTTATAACTTATAAGATTTAGCAATTACGGATTATAAATTCTAAAATTTCAAATTTTCAATATTCAATTCAGTTCTAAATTCTTTATATCATTTGGTCATTTGGTGTATTTCGGAGGAGGAATCTTCTTCAAATTTCAAGTTTCGACATCAATATTTTAATTTTCATTATAATCGTTTGTTCTTACACAAACGTTTGGTAACTTCGTTCCACTCTCTAATCTTATATTTATTTTTTGTATTTATAATTTTTAATTTAATTTTTTTAAAATTACAAATTTTATTTATTTAATATTTACAAGATACAAGTTATAAATATAACTTATAAAATAAATATTAATGAATATAAGTAATAACTTATAAAGTATAAACTTCAAAAGATTTAAATTTGAAAACTTTATTAGACTTTACTTGCAAACTTAACAACAAAAAAAAAATAATAAAATATCTTTAAAATAAATTTAAGTAAAAAATTATAGTATAAATTTAAAAACTATTAATTTATACTTAAAAAAAAAAAAATTTCGTAATTCCAAAAAATATCGTCCCGTTAATCCCGTCCCGTTCCATTCCGGTCCGTTCCGGTTCATTCCGGTTCCATCCCGGTATATAGTGGAACGGGACGGAACCGATGAATCATCCCGATAATTCCGGTCCGGTTCATCCCGGTACCGGTCAACATACCGGTCAACGGATTCCGGTCCGGTCCGGTACCGGTTCATTTCGGTCCGGTGAACCGATTCCGGTCCGTTGACCAGTCTTAGCCTATGTCCTTCTATTTCCATGGATTCTTAAAAGTAGCATGTTCACTGTAATCCCGAATTTATGGCAATTGTAGTAGGGTTTCGTTTAGGTTATGATTTCATTATCTACTGCCTTATATTGATGTTATTAATGAATTGTGGGTATGAATCCTTGATGATCAAAGTAAAGTAGTGTTGGCATGAATTGGTCTAGGTTCTTTTAGCCTATAAATTGAATGTTGTAATGTACATTATGTGATCTTAATTCTAGGATAGATAAAGCATGAGTTAGACTTGTTTATTATGTCTTTAGCTACTGCCCTAGATTGATACTATTGTTGAAATATGATTGATGATCCATGCAAGTGAAACTGGTTAATGTTCTATGTCCTCCTACTTTCTAGTATATTGGTGATGTGTTGTACTAGTTTGTAGTTTGGTCTTGTAGTAGCATATGCATGACTTCGTAAATGATTATTGTACTTTAGCTACTTCCCTATACTTGATTTATTGATAAAAGAGTATTAATGGTAAATGATGTCACGACCGGAGTCTAGACCCCAGACGAGACCGGCGTCATTGACCTCTCAGAGGTCGCAGACAAGCCTACATACGTCATCATTACTTCATCTAGGTTAATTTTAGCAGAAAATTTGAACTTTTTGTTACTTAACATTCCTATAAGACATTCTACTTAAACTCATAGACGTTCACAATCAACCATCTAATATTAAGATCGTTAAATGAAAGAAATAGTTCAATACTGCATTAAGTGTATACTTGCCAAAATGGCACCAATACAATGTCTGAAATAAAATGAGAAAGAAACGCTAGTGGAACATACTCCACTACTCAAACCTATATCTAAGCTAGAATATAATGGGCAAGCGTCCTCAAAAGCATGAGGGCCTACCAAGTCCGGATGAATGCTCCACGTCCGGATAGCTTCAGCGTCGACCTGTAAGCTCTAACGTCCACCTGTGCCTGCACCTAAAAATGTATAGTTGTATGGGATTAGTACACACTTGCACTAAGTATGGGTATATGCAAGCACACACCACGGACATGCATGATTTAGAATAGCTCTCTCCTAACGATATGAATTATGGAAAGTCAAGTCAGTGGACTTGCCAAAAATTGGATTAGGAAAGTCATGCTATGAGAGTAACATGCATCATCATATGTAACATATTGCACACAGCACATAACATATGGCTTATTAACACATAACCTATTTCATATCATTCGTCCATATGCCATGAGACCTTGGAATCATGGACTTGACATTAGGACTTCCCAAAATGAGGGCTCAACATATGGGACCTCAACTAGGGAGCCTTCTTTAGCAAACACATAGTCTGCTTCATTCATTCATACGTACTTCATTTTCATTCGTTCGTAAGCTAGTGTAAACACCAGCCATACCTAGGATGTAGTTTATTAACTTTCATCGGTTCGCTGTGCAATGACCAAGAATGACCTAGTGTCATTACTTAAGTCTATCTCACCTCTTGATTATCCTATCCTAACACCTTTGGTATCGTTCATTTCATTATGTGCATTACTTGAGGCTGACCTCATTCTTTCTTTGGGAACTTTAACCTTAACCGACATAGATCATGTGAGCATCATGAAATCCAGTGTTTAACCCCACACCGAAAAGAGGTGGAATCACCTGCCAAAGTGAACCAAAACATGCTGGCGTATATAGGGAATTGAACCCTGCTAGATCCCTATATTGGCAGTATAGGTTCAAAGACTAGGAGATATAAGGAGACCCATACCCGGCATGATGGACAATCTCATCTCATGAGATTTACGTGAACATCCGCCCTTCCCGAAGGAAGGCATCACCACTCATAACTAGCCTATCGGTGCTCAGTGTAAAGTTCCATTACATTCAACTCATACATCATGGAAGCTGGCTTGTAGCATGAGGACATCATATCTCATTAGATGATTTCTCATCTCATCATTTGAGTTAAGTATGCATTAACTTCAATACTTTCATTAGAGTGTTCATAGAGACTCGTCTCTTCATTAACTTTATTTTCCTTCTAACTCTCTCATCTATTCAAGAGGTTGTGGGTTCAATCCCCACTCTCCACATTTATTTTTCTCCTTTATTTTTCTCCTAACTCTCTCATCCATTCAAGAGGTTGTGGGTTCAATCCCCACTCTCCACATTTATTTTTCTCCTTTATTTTTCTCCTAACTCTCCATCCATTCAAGAGGTTGGGGGTTCAATCCCCACTCTCCACATTTATTTTTCCTTTATTTTCATGAAATTTTTATATAATTTACATTTGGTGAGGTCTTGGGTTCAATTCCCAATGACCTCACAATTTTTAATTTTTTTTTAAAAATTAGTCATTTTGGCCGAGACTGCAAATTTCCAAGTCTCTTCCAATCCATTTTTCTCTCATTCTTTTGTTAATTTTTTTGTAGTATTTTGAGTGACATTCAGTCAGCCACCTTAACCTTTTATGAACATCACATTTTTAGCATTTTTACACACGCAAAACACAACATTTAACATACAAATTTCAGGCAGCAAACATAGTAAAATTTTCAGCACACACATGCTCAAAACAGTCCACTTAATGCACTTTTTCGGAATATATTTTTCATCCTTTACATGATTTCTTACCACACATTCAACACATAATGACAACCAGACCTAACATTATCTACCAGAAGACATACCAACGCATGCTTTGAATCGTTCAAAGGAGCTAATGACAGGGGCAAGCAAGAGGGACAACCTTAGTCTTTCAATCACGATTTAAACTGAACCTTAAGGGTCTCTTGGGAAAGGGACCAAGAGAGAAGAAAAACCATACCTTAATGTCGTTCAAAACTTGTTTAAATGCTGCCAATTTACCACGAAACCAAGCCTCACCACCGAAAATTCAAGAAAAATCCCGTCAAGAACTTGTTGATTTTTGTTTTTAGCTTAGTTTTTCGTTTGAGTTTTTGTGTGTAAGTTCTTCAAGTGTGAAGAACATTGTTTTTTTTCTGATTTTTTTCTGTTTTACTGATGATGAGAACGTGAAAGAGATGGTGGTTTTAAACGTGAGACTAAATTAGTATTAGGAGTGTTAGGTAATGACTTAGTCAAACTAGGATTCTTTGCTAATTTATTTATTTTATCATTATTATTATTTTTATTAAAAATCTGATTTTCCCCTTAATTAAATCAGATTTTTAAATATTAATTAATTAAATTAATTCACCAAATAAAATAAATCAAGTTAAATCATTGCTCCCACCTAGGTTCGAACCCGGGTGGAGCAAGATTTCACTCAAAGGGCAAATTTCGGCCCTTTCTCCCCAAAATACCCCTCCACCATATAAATTAAATAATTAATTAAATATTTAGGGTAATTACGATACTACCCTTAGCCTGGAAAAAGACCATTTTACCCCTAGACCTTCCAAACTTAAGATTTCCCCTTTTTAAGTCCAGTAAAAACTCATCCGGGTAAATCTTCATATTCGGGTGCCCTACATGGCTGGACCCAATCTTTCCTAGCTCAACTAACTCACCAAGTTAGTTGGCTTGGCTGTTGCAGAGGTTTAGAGGTCTGGTTCTACGCGCATCAACCCGTGTGAACCCGGTCTAATCGTAGGCATTCTAGACACATTAAGCATTACTTAGCATAGTCATTTTTAGGGTTGTTACATTATCCCCCCCTTAGGAACATTCGTCCCCGATTGACACTTCTTATAATATAGCACAACGTCAGTCATATCATAACATAGGTACTATACACAGTCAATTAATAACAATCGGGAATGGAGGAGATAAGGAAACTTAGACTTAAGAGTAGAAAATCTAACCTCAAGAGCTGAAAATATGAGGGTAGCGGGATCTCATATCAGCCTCGGCCTCTCACGTAGCACCCTAGCACCCTCCACAAGATGGTTCCTCCACAATTCCTTCACTGTGGCAACCTCCTTGTTTCTCAGCCGCTTTACCTGCCAGTCTAGGATCTCAACAGGAACTTCCTCATAGGACAAGTCTTCATCAACCCCCAAACCTTCAACAGGTAGAATCGATGCTGGATCACCTAGGCACTTCTTTAACATAGGAAAGACTGGATGAACGGAAGCTAGCTCCGCAGGCAATTCCAACTCATAGGCCACCTCACCCACACGCTGTAGGATCTCATATGGCCCAATATATCTCGGACCTAAAATGGATGACTCTCCAACCTCGAACCACCCAACTAGAGAGATACACCTCCTACCATATAGTGCCTCAAACGGTGCCATCCCAATGCTGGAGTGATAGCTATTATTATACGAGAACTCTATCAAAGGCAGATGGTCATCCCAACTACCTCTGAAGTCAATCACACACGCTCTCAACATGTCCTCCAATGTCTGAATGGTGCACTCTACCTTCCCATCAGTCTAAGGATGAAAGGCAGTACTAAGCTTTACCTGCGTGCCTAAGCTCTTCTGGAAGGATCTCCAGAAATGTGAAGTGAACTGAGCTCCTCTATCTGAAATGATAGACAAAGGAATCTCATGCCATCTCACAATCTCATCAATGTAGAGTCTCGCATAATCCTCGGTTCTGTAAGTAGACTTCACAGGAATAAAGTGGCCAGACTTAGTCATCCTATCCACAATAACCCATATGGAGTCATGCTGTCTCCTAGTCTTCGGAAGACCAACCACGAAGTCCATATTAATGGCCTCCCATTTCCAAGTCGGAACCTCGATCATCTGAGTAAGACCACCAGGCTTAAGGTGCTCCGCCTTAACCTGCTGACAATTAGGACACTTGGCCACATACTCAGCAATGTCCTTCTTCATGCCATCCCACCAATAGATCTACTTGAGGTCATGATACATCTTGGGGGAACCTGGATGTATCGAATACCTGGAACCATGGGCCTCTGTCTTGGTCCGCAAATCATCCACATCTGGTACACACATCCTGTCCTGGTACCTAAGTATGCCGTCACCTCCCAAAGCAAAGGACTCATTCATCTTTATCAGCACTGAGTCCTTTAACTCCATTAAAACAGGATCAAGATGCTGACCCTTCTTGACCTCAACTACTAAGGATGATTCAGAACTAGGATGAACTGAAACACCCCCGCTAGTAGAAGCCATCAACCGCACACCCAGTCTGGCCAGTCTGTGTACATCCTTCACCAACTCCTTCTTCTCATCATCAACATGGGCTGTACTCCTCATGCTCAACCTGCTCAAAGCATCAGCTACAACATTTGCTTTACCTGGATGGTAGTGGACACTCATATCATAGTCCTTCAACAGCTCCAACCATCTCCGCTGACGTAGATTCAACTCTCTTTGTGTGAACACGTACTGGAGACTCTTATGGTCTGTGAACACATCCACGTGCACTCTGTACAAGTAATGCCTCCACAGCTTGAATGCAAAGACCACATCTACCAACTCCAAGTCATGAGTGGGATAATTCTTCTCATGAACCTTGAGTTGTCTGGACGCATAAGTTATCACCTTACCACCCTGCAAAAGAACACAACCCAAACCAACCCTAGATGCATCACAGTAAATAGTGTAATTCTCACCACACTTAGGCAAAGTAAGCACTGGGGCTGAAGTGAGTCTGTCCTTGAGCTCCTGGAAACTCTTCTCACAAGTCTCCGTCCATTCGAACTTGGCCTTCTTCTTATTTAAAGTTGTTAGTAAGGCAGCAATGGAAGAAAAATCCTCCACGAACCTGCGGTAGTAACCAGCCAATCCCAGAAAGCTACGGATATCGGTGGGAGTAAGAGGTTTTGGCCAGTTCTTCACAGCCTCAGTCTTCCTGGGGTCCACCTCCACACCCTGATCGGACACAACATGACCCAGGAAGGTCACTGATCTAAGCCAGAAGTCACACTTGCTGAATTTGGCATATAGCTGATGTTGTCTAAGTACCTGCAAGGTTAGTCTCAAATGTTGTTCATGCTCTTCCTTGGTCCTAGAGTAGTGAGGATGTCATCAATGAATACTATGACGAAAGAATCAAGGTATTCACGGAAGACTCGGTTCATGAGGTCCATAAATGCAGCTGGTGCATTAGTGAGACCAAATGACATGACTAAGAACACATAATGACCATAACGGGTACGAAAGGCTGTCTTTGGGATATCTATATCCCTAACCCTAAGCTGATGATACCCTGAACGAAGATCAATCTTAGAGAAGAAACTAGACCCTTGGAGCTGATCGAACAAGTCATCTATTCTGGGAAGTGGATACTTATTCTTGATAGTGACTTTGTTGAGCTGCCGATAATCGATACACATTCTAAGGGTTCCATCCTTCTTTTTCACAAACAACACTGGAGCTCCCAAGGGATATGCTCGTCTGAATGAAACTCTTATCAGTGAGATCTTTTAACTGCAGCTTCAACTCTTTGAGGTCAGCTGGATCCATTCTGTAAGGAGGAATCAAAATTGGTTTAGTATCGGGTTCTAAGTCTATACCAAAGTCAATCTCTCGAGGGGGAGGAACTCCAGGCAAATCATCAGGAAACACATCTGGGAACTCATTCACTACAGGCACTGAGTCTATAGAAGGAATGTCATGATCTAAATCATTGACACTCACAAGATGACATAGTAATCCCTTGGACATCATTTTATTGGCTTTAAGGTTTGAAATCAAGGGATTAGGACGACTCGAGTTGTACCCCTCCCAGACCAGCTCTACCTCATTAGGGAAACAAAATCTCACAACCCTACTACGGCAATCCATACAAGCATAACAACTATGAAGCCAGTCCATGCCAAGAATGATGTCAAAATCGTTCATAGGTAACTCAACCAAGTCTGCACATATAGTCCTACCACATACAACTATTGGGCAATCCTTGTACACTCTATCAGTTCTTACATTTTCTCCTAAAGGTGTACTAACCACTATAGGATCATGTAAAACTTCAGGCAATATCTCAAAAGTGAGAGCAAGCAAAGGAGTTACAAAGGAAAGCGTAGACCCTGGATCAAGTAAGGCATAAACAGAAGTTGAGAATACTTGCAGCATACCTGTGACCACATCAGCGGACTTCTCCTGCTCCTCCCTACCCTTCAAGGCGTAGAACTTGTTCCTCTTAGGAGGCTCGGCTGCCTGCTGCTGCACCCTGTGGATTAGGCCTAGGCTGAGCATTACCTCCAGCCTGACCCCTGTTCTGTGGGCAGTCCTTGACCATGTGCCCTTTCTTTCCGCAACCCAAGCAGGCATTAGTGCCTGTTTGCACTCTCCACTGTGAGCACGGCCACACTTGGCACAGTCCTTTCTGGGACGCTGCACATCACCTCCATTGCCCTTCTTGGGCTCGGGTCTGCCTCCTCTAGGTGCTGCACTCCTCTAAAAGTTAGAGTTCCCCGAACTCTGATGTCCCCTTTTGAATCTGGGCTGCTCACGGACTCGAAGTTGTTCCTGTTGCCACCATTACTAGGACCTGCCTGATCAGAAGGTTTAGCCTCCTAACATCACGGACGCTCCTCTTCTTCCGGCTGTCCTCTACCTGCTGGACATGCACCATCAACCTGGAGAGGTCCATGTTATCGTGGAGCATCGCAGCCCGACACTCCTCCTCTAGATCTCCTGTGATTCCTGTGAGGAACCTACTCATCTCATCCCTGCTGTTAGATACAAGGGAAGTGGCATACCTGGATAATTTTACAAACTTCAGGGAATACTCCCTGACTGTCATGGATCCCTTTTAAGGTTGATAAACTCCTCAACCTTGGCCTCCCTCATCTCCCTGGGGAAGAATCTCTCCAGGAAGGCTGTCTTAAACAGCTCCCTCGTGATCGGAACTCCGCCCAAAGCTTGGCTATCCTGCCACATCTTACACCAAGACTGTGCAACATCCTTGAGCTGATAGGAAGCCAGCTCAGCCTTCTCAGTATCTGTGGCCCCATGGCCACCAAGATCTTATGTACCTCATCCATAAACTCATGGGGATCCTCTGAAGTCTTGGACCCTGTGAAAATAGGAGGATTCGTCCTCGTAAAATCCCGTAGTCTGTCTGCCATGCTACGTACGGGTGGGTTCTCCTGCTGAACATCCTGTCTGTTGGCCTGGGCTGTCATAGCCTGGGCCATAGTGATGGCTTGAGCCATCTGAGCCAGAGCGGTCCGCACCTCTGCATCAGTCAACCCAGCTGGGTTAACTGCATGGCCACTCCTTCAGCTGGAGCCTGGGGTGGAACTTGATTACCCCAGCACTGCTCCTCCTCTCCTCTGACCAGCGTTCCTTCTAGTGTTCATTTTCTTAAAAGAAATAAGAATTGATTAGACACACTCATAACACCAAGAAATCAGACATTAGCAAAAGGCACGATAAGATCAGAAGAAGGGAATTTTTCCTACGCATCATGCAGTCTCTAATTCAGGATAGTGGTGCACTTCACTACCATGACTTAGAAACTACTCAATGTGGTTGATGTGAACTTATTATCCTCGGAATTTAACCTAGTGCTCTGATACCAACTTTGTCACGACCGGAGTCTAGACCCCAGACGAGACCGGCGTCATTGACCTCTCAGAGGTCGCAGACAAGCCTACATACGTCATCATTACTTCATCTAGGTTAATTTTAGCGGAAAATTTGAACTTTTTGTTACTTAACATTCCTATAAGACATTCTACTTAAACTCATAAACGTTCACAATCAACCATCTAATATTAAGATCATCAAATGAAAGAAATAGTTCAATACTGCATTAAGTGTATACTTGCCAAAATGGCACCAATACAATGTCTGAAATAAAATGAGAAAGAAACGCTAGTGGAACATACTCCACTAACTCAAACCTATATCTAAGCTAGAATATAATGGGCAAGTGTCCTCGAAAGCATGAGGTCTACCAGTCCTGGATGAATGCTCCACGTCCGAATAACTTCAGCGTTGACCTGTAAGCTCTAACGTCCACCTGTGCCTGCACCTAAAATGTAGAGTTGTATGGGATTAGTACACACTTGCACTAAGTATGGGTATATGCAAGCACACACACAGACATGCATGATTTAGAATAGCTCTCTCCTAACGATATGAATTATGGAAAGTCAAGTCAGTGGACTTGCCAAAAATTGATTAGGAAAGTCATGCTATGAGAGTACATGCATCATTATACGTAACATATTGTACACAACACATAATATATGGCTTATTAACACATAACCTATTTCATATCATTCGTCCATATGCCATGAGACCTTGGAATCATGGACTTGACATTAGGACTTCCCAAAATGAGGGCTCAACATATGGGACCTCAACTAGGAAGCCTTCTTTAGCAAACACAGAGTCTGCTTCATTCATTCATACGTACTTCATTTTCATTCGTTCGT
>CM040621.1:19521556-19562531 GCA_022817965.1 Solanum lycopersicoides
AGGAAACTTAGACTTAAGAGTAGAAAATCTAACCTCAAGAGCTGAAAATATGAGGGTAGGGATCTCATATCAGCCTCGGCCTCTCACGTAGCACCCTAGCACCCTCCACAAGATGGTTCCTCCACAATTCCTTCACTGTGGCAACCTCCTTGTTTCTCAGCTGCTTTACCTGCCAGTCTAGGATCTCAACAGGAACTTCCTCATAGGACAAGTCTTCATCAACCCCCAAACCTTCAACAGGTAGAATCGATGCTGGATCACCTAGGCACTTCTTTAACATAGGAAAGACTGGATGAACGGAAGCTAGCTCCGCAGGCAATTCCAACTCATAGGCCACCTCACCCACACGCTGTAGGATCTCATATGGCCCAATATATCTCGGACCTAAAATGGATGACTCTCCAACCTCGAACCACCCAACTAGAGAGATACACCTCCTACCATATAGTGCCTCAAACGGTGCCATCCCAATGCTGGAGTGATAGCTGTTATTATACGAGAACTCTATATAAAGCAGATGGTCATCCCAACTACCTCTGAAGTCAATCACACACGCTCTCAACATGTCCTCCAATGTCTGAATGGTGCACTCTACCTTCCCATCAGTCTAAGGATGAAAGGCAGTACTAAGCTTTACCTGCGTGCCTAAGCTCTTCTGGAAGGATCTCCAGAAATGTGAAGTGAACTGAGCTCCTCTATCTGAAATGATAGACAAAGGAATCTCATGCCATCTCACAATCTCATCAATGTAGAGTCTCGCATAATCCTCGGTTCTGTAAGTAGACTTCACAGGAATAAAGTGGCCAGACTTAGTCATCCTATCCACAATAACCCATATGGAGTCATGCTGTCTCCTAGTCTTCGGAAGACCAACCACGAAGTCCATATTAATGGCCTCCCATTTCCAAGTCGGAACCTCGATCATCTGAGTAAGACCACCAGGCTTAAGGTGCTCCGCCTTAACCTGCTGACAATTAGGACACTTGGCCACATACTCAGCAATGTCCTTCTTCATGCCATCCCACCAATAGATCTACTTGAGGTCATGATACATCTTGGTGGAACCTGGATGTATCGAATACCTGGAACCATGGGCCTCTGTCTTGGTCCGCAAATCATCCACATCTGGTACACACATCCTGTCCTGGTACCTAAGTATGCCGTCACCTCCCAAAGCAAAGGACTCATTCATCTTTATCAGCACTGAGTCCTTTAACTCCATTAAAACAGGATCAAGATGCTGACCCTTCTTGACCTCAACTACTAAGGATGATTCAGAACTAGGATGAACTGAAACACCCCCGCTAGTAGAAGCAATCAACCGCACAACCAGTCTGGCCAGTCTGTGTACATCCTTCACCAACTCCTTCTTCTCATCATCAACATGGGCTGTACTCCTCATGCTCAACCTGCTCAAAGCATCAGCTACAACATTTGCTTTACCTGGATGGTAGTGGACACTCATATCATAGTCCTTCAACAGCTCCAACCATCTCCGCTGACGTAGATTCAACTCTCTTTGTGTGAACACGTACTGGAGACTCTTATGGTCTGTGAACACATCCACGTGCACTCTGTACAAGTAATGCCTCCACAGCTTGAATGCAAAGACCACATCTACCAACTCCAAGTCATGAGTGGGATAATTCTTCTCATGAACCTTGAGTTGTCTGGACGCATAAGTTATCACCTTACCACCCTGCAAAAGAACACAACCCAAACCTACCCTAGATGCATCACAGTAAATAGTGTAATTCTCACTCACTTAGGCAAAGTAAGCACTGGGGCTGAAGTGAGTCTGTCCTTGAGCTCCTGGAAACTCTTCTCACAAGTCTCCGTCCATTCGAACTTGGCCTTCTTCTTATTTAAAGTTGTTAGTAAGGCAGCAATGGAAGAAAAATCCTCCACGAACCTGCGGTAGTAACCAGCCAATCCCAGAAAGCTACGGATATCGGTGGGAGTAAGAGGTTTTGGCCAGTTCTTCACAGCCTCAGTCTTCCTGGGGTCCACCTCCACACCTGATCGGACACAACATGACCAGGAAGGTCACTGATCTAAGCCAGAAGTCACACTTGCTGAATTTGGCATATAGCTGATGTTGTCTAAGTACCTGAAAGGTTAGTCTCAAATGCTGTTCATGCTCTTCCTTGGTCCTAGAGTAGCTGAGGATGTCATCAATCAATACTATGACGAAAGAATCAAGGTATTCACGGAAGACTCGGTTCATGAGGTCCATAAATGTAGCTGGTGCATTAGTGAGACCAAATGACATGACTTAGAACACATAATGACCATAACGGGTATGAAAGGCTGTCTTTGGGATATCTATATCCCTAACCCTAAGATGATGATACCCTGAACGAAGATCAATCTTAGAGAAGAAACTAGACCCTTGGAGCTGATCGAACAAGTCATCTATTCTGGGAATTGGATACTTATTCTTGATAGTGACTTTGTTGAGCTGCCGATAATCGATACACATTCTAAGGGTTCCATCCTTCTTTTTCACAAACAACACTGGAGCTCCCCAAGAGGATATGCTCGTCTGAATGAAACTCTTATCAGTGAGATCTTTTAACTGCAGCTTCAACTCTTTGAGGTCAGCTGGATCCATTCTGTAAGGAGGAATCAAAATTGGTTTAGTATCGGGTTCTAAGTCTATACCAAAGTAAATCTCTCGAGGGGGAGGAACTCCAGGCAAATCATCAGGAAACACATCTGGGAACTCATTCACTACAGGCACTGAGTCTATAGAAGGAATGTCATGATCTAAATCATTGACACTAACAAGATGACATAGTAATCCCTTGGACTTCATTTTATTGGCTTTAAGGTTTGAAATCAAGGGATTAGGACTACTCGAGTTGTACGCCTCCCAGACCAGCTCTACCTCATTAGGGAAACAAAATCTCACAACCCTACTACGGCAATCCATACAAGCATAACAACTATGAAGCCAGTCCATGTCAAGAATGATGTCAAAATCGTTCATAGGTAACTCAACCAAGTCTGCACATATAGTCCTACCACATACAACTATTGGGCAATCCTTGTACACTCTATAGTTCTTACATTTTCTCCTAAAGGTGTACTAACCACTATAGGATCATGTAAAACTTCAGGCAATATCTCAAAACTGAGAGCAAGCAAAGGAGTTACAAAGGAAAGCGTAGACCCTGGATCAAGTAAGGCATAAACAGAAGTTGAGAATACTTGCAGCATAATTGTGACCACATCAGCGGACTTCTCCTGCTCTTCCCTACCCTTCAAGGCGTAGAACTTGTTCCTCTTAGGAGGCTCGGCTGCTGCTGCTGCTGCACCCTGTGGATTAGTCCTAGGCTGAGCATTACCTCCAGCCTGACCCCTGTTCTGTGGGCAGTCCTTGACCATGTGCCCGTTCTTTCCGCAACCCAAGCAGGCATTAGTGCCCTGTTTGCACTCTCCACTGTGAGCACGGCCACACTTGGTACAATCCTTTCTGGGACGCTGCACATCACCTCCATTGCCCTTCTTGGGCTTGGGTCTGCCTCCTCTAGGTGCTGCACTCCTCTAAAAGTTAGAGTTCCCCGAACTCTGCTGTCCCCTTTTGAATCTGGGCTGCTCACGGACTTCGAAGTTGTTCCTGTTGCCACCATTACTAGGACCTGCCTGATCAGAAGGTTTAGGCCTCCTAACATCACGGACGCTCCTCTTCTTCCGGCTGTCCTCTACCTGCTGGACATGCTCCATCAACCTGGAGAGGTCCATGTTATCGTGGAGCACCGCAGCCCGACACTCCTCCTCTAGATCTCCTGTGATTCCTGTGAGGAACCTACTCATCTCATCCTTGCTGTTAGATACAAGGGAAGTGGCATACCTGGATAATTTTACAAACTTCAGGGAATACTCCCTGACTGTCATGGATCCCTATTTAAGGTTGATAAACTCCTCAACCTTGGCCTCCCTCATCTCCCTAGGGAAGAATCTCTCCAGGAAGGCTGTCTTAAACAGCTCCCTCGTGATCGAAACTCCGCCCAAAGCTTGGATATCCTGCCACATCTTACACCAAGACTGTGCAACATCCTTGAGCTGATAGGAAGCCAGCTCAGCCTTCTCAGTATCTGTGGCCCCCATGGCCACCAAGATCTTACGTACCTCATCCATAAACTCATGGGGATCCTCTGAAGTCTTGGACCCTGTGAAAATAGGAGGATTCGTCCTCGTAAAATCCCGTAGTCTGTCTGCCATGCTACGTACGGGTGGGTTCTCCTGCTGAACATCCTGTCTGTTGGCCTGGGCTGTCATAGCCTGGGCCTACATAGTGATGGCTTGAGCCATCTGAGCCAGAGCGGTCCGCACTCTGCATCAGTCAACCCAGCTGGGTTAACTGGCATGGCCACTCCTTCAGCTGGAGCCTGGGGTGGAACTTGATTACCCCCAGCAACTGCTACTCCTCTCCTCTGACCAGCGTTCCTTCTAGTGTTCATTTTCTTAAAAGAAATAAGAATTGATATTAGACACACTCATAACACCAAGAAATCAGACATTAGCAAAAGGCACGATAAGATCAGAAGAAGGGAATTTTTCCTACGCATCATGCAGTCTCTAATTCAGGATAGTGGTGCACTTCACTACCATGACTTAGAAACTACTCAATGTGGTTGATGTGAACTTATTATCCTCGGAATTTAACCTAGTGCTCTGATACCAACTTTGTCACGACCGGAGTCTAGACCCCAGACGAGACCGGCGTCATTGACCTCTCAGAGGTCGCAGACAAGCCTACATACGTCATCATTACTTCATCTAGGTTAATTTTAGCAGAAAATTTGAACTTTTTGTTACTTAACATTCCTATAAGACATTCTACTTAAACTCATAAACGTTCACAATCAACCATCTAATATTAAGATCATCAAATGAAAGAAATAGTTCAATACTGCATTAAGTGTATACTTGCCAAAATGGCACCAATACAATGTCTGAAATAAAATGAGAAAGAAACGCTAGTGGAACATACTCCACTAACTCAAACCTATATCTAAGCTAGAATATAATGGGCAAGTGTCCTCGAAAGCATGAGGCCTACCACGTCTGGATGAATGCTCCACGTCCGATTAACTTCAGCGTTGACCTGTAAGCTCTAACGTCCACCTGTGCCTGCACCTACAATGTATAGTTGTATGGGATTAGTACACACTTGCACTAAGTATGGGTATATGCAAGCACACACCATGGACATGCATGATTTAGAATAGCTCTCTCCTAACGATATGAATTATGGAAAGTCAAGTCAGTGGACTTGCTAAAAATTGGATTAGGAAAGTCATGCTATGAGAGTAACATGCATCATTATACGTAACATATTGTACACAACACATAATATATGGCTTATTAACACATAACCTATTTCATATCATTCGTCCATATGCCATGAGACCTTGGAATCATGGACTTGACATTAGGACTTCCCAAAATGAGGGCTCAACATATGGGACCTCAACTAGGGAGCCTTCTTTAGCAAACACAGAGTCTGCTTCATTCATTCATACGTACTTCATTTTCATTCGTTCGTAAGCTAGTGTACACACCAGCCATACCTAGGATGTAGTTTAAGACTTTCATCGGGTTCGCTGAGCAATGACCAAGAATGACCTAGTGTCATTACTTAAGTCTAGCTCACCTCTTGATTATCCTATCCTAACACCTTTGGTATCGTTCATTTCATTATGTGCATTACTTGAGGCTGGCCTCATTCTTTCTTTGGGAACTTTAACCTTAACCGACATAGATCATGTGAGCATCATGAAATCCAGTATTTAACCCCACACCGAAAAGAGGTGGAATCACCTGCCAAAGTGAACCAAAACATGCTAGCGTATATAGGGAATTGAACCCTGCTAGATCCCTATATTGGCAGTATAGGTTCAAAGACTAGGAGATATAAGGAGACCCATACCCGGCATGCCGGACAATCTCATCTCATGAGATTTATGTGAACATCCGCCCTTCCCGAAGGAAGGTATCACCACTCATAACTAGCCTATCGGTGCTCAGTGTAAAGTTCCATTACATTTAACTCATACATCATAGAAGCTGGCTTCTAGCATGAGGACATCATAGCTCATTAGATGATTTCTCATCTCATCATTTGAGTTAAGTACGCATTAACTTCAATACTTTCATTAGAGTGTTCATAGAGACTGGTCTCTTCATTAACTTTACACTCTCATAGGTGAGTACGTTTTGTAACATTTACTTAGGCTCATTTGAGATTGCTCTCATCTTTCACATTAGCCTCTTATCATGTTGTCACCACATTATTTAACTTTAGCGCATTTACTCTTCAGAATTACTCACCACTTTACGTGAATGTTCATTTCATCGTATGCCAATGCACTTGGCTCTTTAGTGTGTGTCACACTCTTGCTTGACCTCTCTGGGGTTTCATTATCTAATCACATAATATCTTAGGTTCACTTACTTTTTAAATGTATGCTAGACTTATGAGTCCACACATACAAGCCATGAGGCTTCATTCATAGTGTATCTAAGTGATTCATATTTACCCAAGATTATGTGGTACAAGACTTATGCATCTTGTAGGTATGCCAAGATATTGATTTTGATCTTTAGAGGCAGCATTCATTAAATAATTGTTTACGTATGACTTATGTGTCAATACGGAATTGGGCAAGGGAACCCGATTTTGAATCCCTAGGGCAACACTTAATCTTATATAAAACTTGGTGATTGCACTTTTCATATTTGGGGGACCCTAGTTCGATCCCCATCAGCCCCATAATATTTCCTTTCTTTTTCTCCTCTATTTTTCGTCCAAGGCATGGAGGTTGTGGGATCAATCCCCCACAAGCTCATTCTTTTTCTCTTAATTTATCTTTTAACTTTCTCACCTATCCAAGAGGTTGTGGGTTCAATCCCCATTCACCTCATTTTATATTTCTCCTTTATTTTCCTCCTAACTCTCTCATCTATTCAAGAGGTTGTGGGTTCAATCCCCACTCTCCACATTTATTTTTCTCCTTTATTTTTCTTCTAACTCTCTCACCCATTCAAGAGGTTGGGGGTTCAATCCCCACTCTCCACATTTATTTTTCTCCTTTATTTTCCTCCTAACTCTCCATCCATTCAAGAGGTTGGGGGTTCAATCCCCACTCTCCACATTTATTTTTCCTTTATTTTCATGAAATTTTTATATAATTTACATTTGGTGAGGTCTTGGGTTCAATTCCCAATGACCTAACAATTTTTATTTTTTTTTTAAAAATTAGTCATTTTGGCCGAGACTGCATCCAATCCATTTTTCTCTCATTCTTTTGTTTATTTTTTTGTAGCATTTTTAGTGACATTCAATCAGCCACCTTAACCTTTTTTGAACATCACGTTTTTAGCATTTTTACACACGCAAAACACAACATTTAACATACAAATTTCAGGTAGCAAACATAGTAAAATTTTCAGCACACACATGCTCAAAACAGTCCACTTAATGCACTTTTTCGGAATATATTTTTCATCCTTTACATGATTTCTTACCACACATTCAACACATAATGACAACCAGACCTAACATTATCTACCAGAAGACATACCAACGCATGCTTTGAATCGTTCAAAGGAGCTAATGACAGGGGCAAGCAACGGGGACAACCTTAGTCTTTCAATCACGATTTAAACTGAACCTTAAGGGTCTCTTGGGAAAGGGACCAAGAGAGAAGAAAAACCATACCTCAATGTCGTTCAAAACCTGTTTAAATGCTGCCAATTTACCACGAAACCAAGCCTCACGACCGAAACTTCAAGAAAAATCCCGTCAAGAACTTGTTGTTGATTTTCGTTTTTAGCTTAGTTTTTCGTTTGAGTTTTTGTGTGTAAGTTCTTCAAGTGTGAAGAACTTTGTTTTTTTTCTGATTTTTTTCTCTTTTACTGATGATGAGAACGTGAAAGAGATGGTGGTTTTAAACGTGAGAGTAACTTAGTATTAGGAGTGTTAGGTAATGACTTAGTCAAACTAGGATTCTTTGCTAATTTATTTATTTTATCATTATTATTTTTTTTTATTAAAAATCAGATTTTTCCCTTAATTAAATCAGATTTTTAAATATTAATTAATTAAATTAATTCACCAAATAAAATAAATCAAGTTAAATCATTGCTCCCACCTAGGTTCGAACCCGGGTGGAGCAAGATTTCACTCAAACGGCCAATTTCGGCCCTTTCTCCCCAAAATACCCCTCCACCATATAAATTAAATAATTAATTAAATATTTAGGGTAATTACGATACTATCCTTAGCCTGGAAAAAGACCATTTTACCCCTAGACCTTCCAAACTTAAGATTTCCCCTTTTTAAGTCCGGTAAAGACTCATTCGGGTAAATCTGCATATTCGGGTGCCCTACATGGCTGGACCCAATCTTTCCTAGCTCAACTAACTCACCAAGTTAGTTGGCTTGGCTGTTGCAGAGGTTCAGAGGTCTGGTTCTACGCGCATCAACCCGTGTGAACCCGGTCTAACCGTAGGCATTCTAGACACATTAAGCATTACTTAGCATAGACATTTTTAGGGTTGTTACATTATCCCCCCCCCCTTAGGAACATTCGTCCCCGATTGACACTTCTTATAATCTAGCACAACGTCAGTCATATCATAACATAGGTACTATACACAGTCAAGCAATAACAACCAGGAATGGAGGAGATAAGGAAACTTAGACTTAAGAGTAGAAAATCTAACCTCAAGAGCTGAAAAGATGAGGGTAGCGGGATCTCATATCAGCCTCGGCCTCCCATGTAGCACCCTCCACAAGATGGTTCCTCCACAATTCCTTCACTGTGGCAACCTCCTTGTTTCTCAGCCGCTTTACCTGCCAGTCTAGGATCTCAACAGGAACTTCCTCATAGGACAAGTCTTCATCAACCCCCAAACCTTCAACAGGTAGAATCGATGCTGGATCACCTAGGCACTTCTTTAACATAGGAAAGACTGGATGAACAGAAGCTAGCTCCGCAGGCAATTCCAACTCATAGGCCACCTCACCCACACGCTGTAGGATCTCATATGGCCCAACATAACTCGGACCCAAAATGGATGACTCTCCAACCTCGAACCACCCAACTGGAGAGCTACACCTCCTACCATATAGTGCCTCAAACGGTGCCATCCCAATGCTGGAGTGATAGCTGTTATTATAAGAGAACTCTATCAAAGGCAGATGGTCGTCCCAACTACCTCTGAAGTCAATCACACACGCTCTCAACATGTCCTCCAATGTCTGAATGGTGCGCTCTGCCTTCCCATCAGTCTAAGGATGAAAGGCAGTACTAAGCTTTACTTGCGTGCCTAAGATCTTCTGGAAGGATCTCCAGAAATGTGAAGTGAACTGAGCTCCTCTATCTGAAATGATAGACAAAGGAATCTCATGCCATTTCACAATCTCATCAATGTAGAGTCTCGCATAATCCTCGGCTCTGTAAGTAGACTTCACAGGAATAAAGTGGCCAGACTTAGTCATCCTATCCACAATAACCCATATGGAGTCATGCTGTCTCCTAGTCTTCGGAAGACCAACCACGAAGTCCATATTAATGGCCTCCCACTTCTAAGTCGGAACCTCGATCATCTGAGTAAGACCACCAGGCTTTAGGTGCTCCGCCTTAACCTGCTGACAATTAGGACACTTGGCCACATACTGAGCAATGTCCTTCTTCATGCCATCCCACCAATAGATCTGCTTGAGGTCATGATACATCTTGGTGGAACCTGGATGTATCGAATACCTGGAACCATGGGCCTTTGTCTTTGTTCGCAAATCATCCACATCTGGTACACACAGCCTGTCCTGGTACCTAAGTATGCCATGACCTCCCAAAGCAAAGGACTCATTCATCTTTATCAGCACTGAGTCATTTAACTCCATTAAAACAGGATCAAGATGCTGAACCTTCTTGACCTCAACTACCAAGGATGATTCAGAACTAGGATGAACTGAAATACCCCCGCTAGTAGAAGCAATCAACCGCACACCCAGTCTGGCCAGTCTGTGTACATCCTTCACCAACTCCTTCTTCTCATCATCAACGTGGGATGTACTCCTCATGCTCAACCTGCTCAAAGCATCAGCTACAACATTTGCTTTACCTGGATGGTAGTGGACACTCATATCATAGTCCTTCAACAGCTCTAACCATCTCCGCTGACGTAGATTCAACTCTCTCTGTGTGAACACATACTGGACACTCTTGTGGTCTGTGAACACATCCACGTGCACTCCGTACAAGTAATGCCTCCACAGCTTCAATGCAAAGACCACATCTGCCAACTCCAAGTCATGAGTGAGATAATTTTTCTCATGAACCTTGAGTTGTCTGGACGCATAAGCTATCACCTTACCACCCTGCATAAGAACACAACCCAAACCAACCTAGATGCATCACAATAAATAGTGTAATTCTCACCACACTTAGGCAAAGTAAGCACTGGGGCTGAAGTGAGTCTGTCCTTGAGCTCCTGGAAACTCTTCTCACAAGTCTCTGTCAATTCGAACTTGGCCTTCTTCTTATTTAAAGTTGTCAGTGGGGCAGCAATGGAAGAAAAACCCTCCACGAACCTGCGGTTGTAACCAGCCAATCCCATAAAGCTATGGATATCGGTGGGAGTAGGAGGTGTAGGCCAGTTCTTCATAGCCTCAGTCTTCCTGGGGTCCACCTCCACACCCTGATCGGGCACAACATGACCCAGGAAGGTCACTGATCTAAGCCAGAAGTCACACTTGCTGAATTTGGCATACAGCTGATGTTGTCTAAGTACCTGCAAGGTTAGTCTCAAATGTTGTTCATGCTCTTCCTTGGTCCTAGAGTATATGAGGATAACATCAATGAATACTATGACGAAAGAATCAAGGTATTCACGGAAGACTCGGTTCATGAGGTCCATAAATGCAGCTGGTGCATTAGTGAGACCAAATGACATGACTAAGAACTCATAATGACCATAACGGGTACGAAAGGCTGTCTTTGGGATATCTATATCCCTAACCCTAAGCTGATGATACCCTGAACGAAGATCAATCTTAGAGAAGAAACTAGACCCTTGGAGCTGATCGAACAAGTCATCTATTCTGGGAAGTGGATACTTATTCTTGATAGTGACTTTGTTGAGCTGACGATAATCGATACACATTCTAAGGGTTCCATCCTTCTTTTTCACAAATAACACTGGAGCTCCCAAAGGGATATGCTCGTCTAAATGAAACTCTTCTCAGTGAGATATTTTAACTGCAGCTTCAACTCTTTGAGGTCAGCTGGAGTCATTCTGTAAGGAGGAATCGAAATTGGTTTAGTATCGTATTCTAAGTCGATACCAATGTCAATCTCTCGAGGGGGAGGAACTCCAAGCAAATCATCAGGAAACACATCTGGGAACTCATTCACTACAGGCACTGAGTATATAGAAAGAATGTCATGATCTAAATCATTGACACTCACAAGATGACATAGTAATCCCTTGGACTTCATTTTATTGGCTTTAAGGTTTGAAATCAAGGGATTATGACGACTCGAGTTGTACCCGTCCCAGACCATCTCTACCTCATTAGGGAAACAAAATCTCACAACCCTACTACGACAATCCATACAAGCATAACAACTATGAAGCCAGTCCATGCCAAGAATGATGTCAAAATCGTTCATAGGTAACTTAACCAAGTTTGCACACATAGTCCTACCACATACAACTATTGGGAAATACTTGTACACTATCAGTTCTTACATTTTCTCCTAAAGGTGTACTAACCACTATAGGATCATGTAAAACTTCAGGCAATATCTCAAAAGTGAGAGCAAGCAAAGGATTTACAAAGGAAAGCGTAGACCCTGGATCAAGTAAGGCATAAACAGAAGTTGAGAATACTTGCAGCATACCTGTGACCACATCAGCGGACTTCTCCTGCTCCTCCCTACCCTTCAAGGCGTAGAACTTGTTCCTCTTAGGAGGCTCGGCTGCTGCTGCTGCACCCTGTGGATTAGGCTTAGCCTGAGCATTACCTCCAGCCTGACCCCTGTTCTGTGGGCAGTCCTTGACCATGTGCCCTTTCTTTCCGCAACCCAAGCAGGCATTAGTGCACTATTTGCACTCTCCACTATGAGCATGGCCACACTTGGCACAGTCCTTTCTGGGACGGTGCACATCACCTCCATTGCCCTTCTTGGGCTCGGGTCTGTCTCCTCTAAGTGTTGCACTCCTCTAAAAGTTAGAGTTCCCCGAACTCTGATGTCCCCTTTTGAATCTGGGCTGCTCAAAGACTCCGAAGTTGTTCCTGTTGCCACTATTACTAGGACCTGCCTGATCAGAAGGTTTAGCCTCCTAACATCACGGACGCTCCTCTTCTTCCGGCTGTCCTCTACCTGCTGGACATGCACCATCAACATGGAGAGGTCCATGTTATCGTGGAGCATCGCAGCCCGACACTCCTCCTCTAGATCTCCTATGATTCCTGTGAGGAACCTATTCATCTCATCCCTGCTGTTAGATACAAGGGAAGTGGCATACCTGGATAATTTTACAAACTTCAGGGAATACTCCCTGACTGTCATGGATCCCTGTTTAAGGTTGATAAACTCCTCAACCTTGGCCTCCCTCATCTCCCTGGGGAAGAATCTCTCTAGGAAGGTTGTCTTAAACAGCTCCCTCGTGATTGGAACTCCGCCAAAGCTTGGCTATCCTTCCACATCTTACACCAAGACTGTGCAACATCCTTGAGCTGATAGGAAGCCAGCTCAGCCTTCTCAGTATCTGTGGACCCCATGGCCACCAAGATCTTATGTACCTCATCCATAAACTCATGGGGATCCTCTGAAGTCTTGGACCCTGTGAAAATAGGAGGATTCGTCCTCGTAAAATCCCGTAGTCTGTCTGCCATGCTACGTACGGGTGGGTTCTCCCGCTGACCATCCTGTTTGTTGGCCTGGGCTGTCATAGCCTGGGCCTGCTTAGTGATGGCTTAAACCATCTGAGCCAGAGCGGTCCGCACCTCTGCATCAGTCAACCCAGCTGGGTTAACTGCCATGGCCACTCCTTCAGCCGGAGCCTGGGGTGGAACTTGATTACCCCAGCAGCTGCTCCTCCTCTCCTCTGACCAGCGTTCCTTCTAGTGTTCATTTTCTTAAAAGAAATAAGAATTGATGTTAGACACACTCATAACACCAAGAAATCAGACATTAGCAAAAGGCATGATAAGATCAGAAGAAGGGAATTTTTCCTACGCATCATGCAGTCTCTAATTCAGGATAGTGGTGCACTTCACTACCATGACTTAGAAACTACTCAATGTGGTTGATGTGAACTTATTATCCTCGGAATTTAACCTAGTGCTCTGATACCAACTTTGTCACGATCGGAGTCTAGACCCCAGACGAGACCGGCGTCATTGACCTCTCAGAGGTCGCAGACAATCCTACATACGTCATCATTACTTCATCTAGGTTAATTTTAGCAGAAAATTTGAACTTTTTGTTACTTAACATTCCTATAATACATTCTACTTAAACTCATAAACGTTCACAATCAACCATCTAATATTAAGATCATCAAATGAAAGAAATAGTTCAATACTGCATTAAGTGTATACTTGCCAAAATGGCACCAATACAATGTCTGAAATAAAATGAGAAAGAAATGCTAGTGGAACATACTCCACTAACTCAAACCTATATCTAAGATAGAATATAATGGGCAAGCGTCCTCGAAAGCATGAGGGTCTACCAAGTCCGGATGAATGCTCCACGTCCGAATAACTTCAGTGTTGACCTGTAAGCTCTAACGTCCACCTGTGCCTGCACCTAAAAATGTAGAGTTGTATGGGATTAGTACACACTTGCACTAAGTATGGGTATATGCAAGCACACACCACAGACATGCATGATTTAGAATAGCTCTCTCCTAACGATATGAATTATGGAAAGTCAAGTCAGTGGACTTGCCAAAAATTTGATTAGGAAAGTCATGCTATGAGAGTAACATGCATCATCATACGTAACATATTGCACACAACACATAACATATGGCTTATTAACACATAACCTATTTCATATCATTCGTCATATCATGCTGATTGGGAGAGCTCCACTGTTCCGGAGCCCAGACGTTTTGGTACATAACTTTCTATGTAGTCTTTTGCTTATCTATGGGTACGGCGGGACCCTGTTCCATCGAGTTTCACTACTATACTCTTAGAGGTCTGTAGACATTATGTGGGTTGCATATATATGTTTTGGATAATGGTCTGGATATGGTTTGTTTGGGATGTCCGCTTGTGTAGTGGCAGCCTTGTCGGCTTGCGTATGCTATTATGCTTTGGATAGTGGCGGCCTTGTCGGCTCGCGTATGTTGTTACGGTTGAATGGTTATGACTCCTTATGAGGCAGATCCACTTTATATATATATGGCGTTGGGGTTGGCTTGATTTGGTTAAATTTCATATTGTCTTAGTTTTAGTTGGTTATACTTAACAGGTTTGTATGTGAGTGTCCAAAACGGGCACTAGTCACGGCCCATCGGGTTGGGTCGTGACAGTCACTATGGTAAGTGCCTAGCCGGCACGGATGGTTGCTTGGGTGTGGGAAGGATGGGCATAGAGTGAGAGATTGTCCAGATCTTAATTCTAAGTGAAGGGAAGAAAATCAAGCTGCTCCTAGTAACGAGGAAAATTTTCCTAAAGCAAGAGCTAGGTTCTATGCACTCAAATCCAAGAATGATACAAAGTGATCTCCTTATGTCCCTTCCGATATGTGCTTCTTTAATGATTTATGAAGATTGTCAGAATTTATTATGATTATGATTTGCTTTACAGGTTTTGCTGATCTTAATAATGATGTATTAATGTTAGAAAGACATGTGTGGCTTACTCCCAAGTGGGGGATAATGAACTATATGTTTTTATGAGGTTCTTATATGATTGTGTGTAGTTATGATAAGCTTCGAATTAAATTGTTTCCTTGATTTAGGTATGTGAATTTAGGTAGAATGCATATACAACTTGCTACTAGTCTAGAGTTGGCCCCATAGAGAAGTGTTTAGTAAAGTGTCATTCGAGGACGAATGTTCCCAAGTGGGGGAGTATTGTTTCACCCTAATAATGAGAAATGTTGAACTAGAGCCTAACACTTGTGTCATGATGTTTTAAAGTCATAAAATGGTTAATAATGGTATTCTTATTAAGTATATAAAGTTTGGAAGTGTTTGGAGGTCAAACGTACAAGACGTTCGAAAACTAGTCGAAGTTGAACTAGTATGTCATAGTGTTTTCTAGTGATATTTTGGGGGATGGTTTGAAGGTGAAATTTGGTAACGAGGGTTCTTACGCGTAGCCTGATATACAAAGGGTCGAAACGTTCGAGAACGACGCCCCGGGGACCATCAAAAGGGTCTCGAAGGAGGCCCAAACTTGGACTGCCAAGCTGCCGCGCAAGCTTGTTTTGGGCAGTGGCTGCACGTCGCGCAGCTTGCACGCATTGGGGCAAAATCTTGACCTGCGACGCGGGGCTTTCACGAACCATTCTGTCCAAGAATTTTTGAAAAATAAGATTCGGAAGTGCCTCCGTGACGCGCAGTAAGTGCCCAAATTTCGTTGCATCGTTTTTAAGTCAAATTTAAGTTGGTTAAATTGTCCAATAGTTGCATGGGTCTTTTGGGAACTTTAGGGATTAATTATGGACGGTTATTGTAGGTATTTGAAAAGTATTTAAGCAGCACAATAGCCAATAAGACCCTAGAATCCAAATAAATAAAAACCTTTCTCTCCCAAAACCACCATTGAAGAAGAAAAGAAATTGGAGGCTGCTTTAGGACGATTTCACCAAGATTTGAAACTGGGTTTAAGGCTCTAATATAAGGTATGTAAAGATTATTTAATCATGGATTCTTCCATCCATGAAGCCCCCCCTAGTTTCCCTTCAATTGTGAATCCAAAGAACCCCATTCAAGAGAGGGTTGTGATTGCATTGTGGGTAAGGCTTGATTGTGATCCCAATAAAGTCGGTAGCATTCAATGATGTTTATGTGATGATTATATACTGTTTTTATTGAATTTTAATGGTGAATTGTAGTGATAGAATTTGAAGGTGATCATGGTGATCTTAGGACATTAGAGACTAGATAAAGATTTTGTGTTGATTCTTCTTATCTTGATTGTATTCTATGTCAATTGATCATGATTGAATCACCTAGGTATGAATTGCACTTTACTTGATTGATTAAGATTGGTCTTTATTGAATTGAATCTTAAAGAATGAATAATGACTATATTCACCTAGTATTGAAGAATGTGAGATGAAAATCTAAGGCTAGAAGATCCTATAATCTACATATGAATAAAGAAAGAATGAATTGATGAATAATAAACCTTAGGATGGTTGTGTTGTCTGTAGATTTAGGATGATTGAATGAAGGTGATAGATTCACTTGAGCATGGAGTGATTGTCTAGGACATCCCTCCATGAGAAAGAAGGTTGAGCAAGGCTTGACAAGAAAACCTTGGAGTATATGCTTGACTCCAAGTGGATATGCAAAGTGTGACAGATAGGCTAGCAAGGGTCCGGTCTCCAAGTAGAAAGGAGAGCCACATCTAGTAGTTGTGATGACTATCCATTTAGGTCTCATGAGGCGGGAATCCTTCACGTAGTAGAGTCAAGGTATCCTAGTAGAGATCTCCATATCCTATGAACTTAGACGTGCTTGAGAAGCATCTTGTAGTGTTCCAAAGCAATAGATGAACTTAGACATGCCCAAGGGGTATCTCGTAGTGTTCATAATGTGTGAATGAACTTAGACATGTCGAAGGGGTATCTCGTAGTATTCATAATTAAAGGATAAGGACATACCTTAAAAAGTATCTCGTAGGATCCATATGATTAAGAAACTTAGACATACATAAAAAAGTATCTCGTAGTGTTCAAAAGATAATGATAGGGGCTAGGCTCCAATGTAAGAAGTAATAAAAAAAAGGATCCAAAAGTAGTACCTTGTATGAATGGTGGTATGGGACATCATGATGCATTGCACAAGGTATAACATAGGGTCATTGTAATGACCTGTATTATGTATATGCTAGTTCTATTCATGTTATACTTGACATAGACTTATAGTGTAGGTGAGGGATCATGTTTCTTATATGATTAGTGTTGGTTTAAACTAGCTCGGAAGGTGATGTAATGCCTTGCACGTTTTAGCATATGTATTGCAAGTTAACTCCGATGGAAAGTATTTAAGTAAATATAGTAAGGTGGTAATTGAGCTTAAAGTTGAAAGTTAAGTGTTGAGTTGAAGAAAAGGGATTAATATTCAGAAATTGAAATAAAATAATTGAACTGCTTGCTTGGCTTAATTGAGCAAGCAGCTGCATCACCTACTTGAGCTATAATATAGTTAAAGGGCCCAAGTTTGATGGACCAGATTTAGGCTTATATTAATGGTCTCATTTGAAGCCCAAAACTATTAAAAATTGTGAATGAAAGAAAGCCCAACAGCCAAATCTGCCAATTGGCCCATTATGGATAAAGCCCAAGTGAAACTAAGTAGGTGCATCACCTACTAAGACTTTTTTTTACCATGTGATTGGGCCAAGTGTGTACCACCTACTTGCATTAATCTGGCACAAGTTGAATAAAAGAACAAAGGGAAAATGGACAGCCAAGGCCCAATAATCTTAAGTCCAAAAAGGCCCAAGTTAAAAGGCCAAGTAGGTTGGTCACCTACTTGACAATATATGGCCCAAAAATGGCCAAGAAAGTCGGCCATATTACATCCCTTTTAAAAGGATAAAGATCAAGTCTTTCTCTCCATTTTAAACTTGTAAAATTTTCATATTCCTTAAGTTTCTTTCTTGGTCTCTCTTGGCTTCAATAAGCAGCACTAAAACACCTTAGAGTTCTTGAGTACTGTCTCATTTTCAAGTAAAAGTTTGAAAGAGAGTTTGAATTCTTGAAGTACAAAATTTCCAGAATTAAGGTAAGACTACAACCCATTTGTTTTCCTCTCTTTGAATACATGTTTGGAGTGGAGAATCTTGCATATATTTATCAAGAATTCATGGATTGTGATAAATCCTTGAGTCAATATTCTCCTATTATGCTGAAAGATTTGAGATTGATAGTGGCTGCCTTATGAATATTGTTGTTGAGGGCAGCTTGGGTATCTTGGGAGAGGATGTATGAAGTTGTATTAATGTGTAGAGGAACGGTGTGGTGGTTCACTGTTTGTGTAAGGGTTGTATGGGCCTGCTTTCCGTCAAATATTTTAGCTACTATTTTCGAGGGCCTTAATATGATTAGCTGCTGACGTTAGCTTAATCATGACTTATGTTGTAGATTAGCACCCAAAAAGGAAGGCTGAATCGTGATAGTGGTATTGGTCAAAAAATAAAGTATGTACGGCTATTCGATTCCAAATAGCTAATTATATCCCTCCCCCCCATCCTAAGTACATAGAACTACTTCATTATATGTTCACTACTCTATACTTGTGTAATTATCCCCCTTGTGCTGTTATAGAAATGGTATTTGCAAAAGAAAGTTTGGTGAATCCCTCTCCTAGTCAATTGAAGTCAATTGTGCCATTAAGCTCTTAAAGTGATGTATTGATGTTACATAGCTCCTTATTGAGTTACTGCCTCAAAGTATTATTTTTCATGTGTTCTACTACTGGTCCGTATTTCCATATCTCCAAGATGAATATGACCACCAAAACAACATCTCAAAAGTGTTATGATTATCTAATGAACTATCCCAAAAGAGTTCTGAACTAATAAACAACAATATCAAAGATTAAACAACCTAAGTAAAGAAATTTTTATAATTGCGGGTGGCAGCCCAGGGGTGAGAGCCTAGCATGGGTCGATCCCTATCGGTATAGAAGGGTGGCAGCTCAGGGGCAAAAGTCTAGAATGGGCCGATCCCAAATTGTGTAATTATGAGGACCACATCCCAGGGGTTAATATGCCTAGCATGGGTCATCCTCTTCTACCACTGATCAGCTGGTCACTTGCATCGCATGCCCTACAAAGATTATAACGTACAAAAAAGTAAAGGAAAGAACGTAACTTACATGATCTCACTAGAGTAAATAAAGGTGGTCTTCTCTCCTAATCTATGCACTCATATATTGCTACTTGATTTCATTTGAGCTCTCATATTACATATGCTATTGCCTTACATATTCAGTACATTTTTCATACTGACGTCCCTTATTGGGGACGCTACATTTCATGCTGCAGGCACAAGTACTCCAGCTAGTAGACCTCCTCAGTAGGAGCACACGACACTCTGCTACTTTTGGTGAGCTCCAAGTTGATTCAGAGCTTTATTGAGTCCTTGGTAAATTCATTTTGGTATTGTATCGTAGTTAAGGGTAAGGCAGGGTCTGTCCCGACCTACTCTAGTCTTCTATATTTTAGAGGCTTTGTAGACGTATGTACATGGTTCAGTTGTGTCTTAAGGAGTTGTGGCCTCAACGGCCAAGTCTTGTATATAACTTTTGGATCTACTTATGTTGGTTTGCATCGCTGCATCCTAGGTGAACTTGTCACAATTGTTATAGTTATAGTAAGAACAGGTTACAGGTTGGTTCTCTCGAGACTTTAGGGCATTGAGTGCCTGTCCATCTTAATGGGTTTTGAGGCGTGACAAAAGTGGTATCAGAGCAGGTCATCCTAGGGAGTCTACAAAGTCGTGTCTGTGTAGAATCTTGCTTATGGATGTGTCGTGCACCACTTCTATAAACAGGAGGCTAGGGGACATGTAGGAGTTGTCTCATTTCTTTCATTTCGTAGATCGTGCAATAGAACCAATGTTGTAGGTGAATCATATCTAATTTCTAAATTGTTTTACTATAGCAAAGATGCCGGTTACGAGAAGGAGTAAAAGTACTAGTAAGCGAGTAGATGTGGCTGCCCAAGAAGGGACCAGCCAACCACCAGCAAGTCAAGATGTTCAAAATGGGGCTCAAGATGAGTCTCTATCGTAGACTTCCCCGATGCCACCATCTCCTGAAGAACTAAGGAGGGAAGATGAACCTCAGGAACCCCCAATAATTGCTACCGAGCAAGATTTGAGGAATGCAGTCCAATTATTGACTTGTATAGTTGCTGGTCATGGACAAAGACAAGAAGTTCCAGTTGCAGGTACTAGTGGTGTAGATAGATCAGTTGGAACACGGATACGTAATTTTCTTAACTTGGACCCTCCATTATTCACCGGGTCAGATCCTAAAGAAGATCCGCAAGACTTTATAGATCAGATCAAACGAACTTTGGATTTTATGCATGTAAGTGGTAAAAGAAGCACTTGAGCTAGCAGCATATAGATTAAAGGGTGTAGCTATATTGTGGTATGAATCTTGGAAGCAATCTAGGGGAACGGATGCACCTTCAGCTACGTGGAAAGAGTTCAAAAGGGCATTCCTTGACCATTATCTTCCATTGGAGATCCGAGAGGCCCGTGCGGGTCAGTTCTTAAATCTCCACCAAGGAAGTATGAGCTTGAGAGAGTACAGTCTTAAATTCAATTCCTTGGCCAGATATACTCCTAATGTAGTAGCTACCATGGAGGATAGAGTTCATCGATATGTGGATAGATTAGACACATATTTAGTTAGAGACTGTACCATTGCTTCATTGAATAAAGATATGGATATAGCAAGGATGCAGGCCTTTGCGCAAAAGTTGGAGGATCAAAGGCAAAGAAGAAGGACACAAGAGTCGGAAATAGGGCATTAAGAGGGCCAGATCCATGGGGCAATTTGCACCATCCCAAGGTGAGTTTAGGCCTCGGTTCTCTAACAGACCACCTAGGCCATCATCTTTCTACACTAAAGCTAGTGCTCCACCACAATTTCAGGGGTTTAGGGGCAATCAGTTTGGGCAAAGAAGTGAAAGACAAGGCTCACAAATAGTGGGTCATCAAGAGAAAGGAAGTACGAGCCAATCAAGGCCTCCTCGACAGCCTTGTAAACAGTGTGGGAGGAATCATCTAGGTGCATGCAGGTTTGTGACAGATGTTTGTTTTTGGTGTGGCACACCAGGGCATATGATGAGAAACTGCCATCATAGGGGCGTGGGTGGCGTTGCACAACCAACTAGATCAGTTGTTGCATCAAACTCATCAACACCTTCTTTCAGTAGGGGGCTACATATGCCTACAGGTCGTGGTAGAGGAGCTAAGGGAGCTGCTAGTTCTAGTGGAGGTCAGAATCGCACATATGCACTAGGGGATCAACAACATTCAGAAGCCTCGCCGGATGTGGTTACAGGTACATTGTCCATATTTTCACATATTATATATGCATTAATTGATCCGGGTCTACAGTATCATATGTTACACCATTGATTTCTGGAAAGTTCAAAAGAACACTAGAATTATTAGTGAAGCCATTTGAAGTGTCTACACCGATTGGTGAGTATTATAGCTAGAAGAGTTTATTGTAATTGCATTGTAACTGTTTGTGATCGCGATACATTGGATGACCTTGTTGAGCGAGACATGGTAGATTTTGATGTTATAATGGGTATAGATTGGTTAGCTTCTTGTTATGCCACGGTAGATTGCCGAACTAAGATAGTGCATTTCCAGTTTCCAAAAGAGGTAGTCCTCGAATGGAAAGGTAATATTGGGGCGCCAAGAGGTAAATTTATTTATTATCTTAAGGCAAAGAAGATGATTTCCAAAGGATACATATGCCATCTGGTTAGAGTGAAAAATGTAGATGCGGAGCCACCAACCCCTCAATCAATTCCGGTGGTAACTGAATTTCCAGATGTGTTTCCTGAAGATCCTCCAGGTTTGCCTCCAGAATGAGAAGTAGAGTTTGGTATTGATGTTCTTCCAGATACTCAACCTATCTCAATTCCTCCGTATAGAATGGCTCCGGCAGAATTACGGGAATTGAAGGAGCAATTACAAGACATATTAGAAAAAGGATTCATAAGGCCTAGTGTGTCCCCATGGGAGCACCAATTTTATTTGTACGCAAAAAGTATGGCTCGTTAAGAATGTGTGTCAACTACCGGCAGTTGAATAAGGTAACAATTAAGAACAAATATCCCCTCCCTAGAATTGATGATTTGTTTGATCAGTTACAAGGTGCTAGGTGTTTTTCAAAGATTGACCTGAGGTCAGGTTATCACCAAGTGAGGGTCAAGGACAAAGATATACCCAAGACAGCTTTTCGAACACGGTATGGTCATTTTGAGTTCTTAGTCATGTCATTCGGGCTAACAAATGCACCAACAGCTTTTGTGGATTTGATGAATAGGGTGTTCAAGCCATTTTTAGATGTGTTCGTGATAGTGTTCATAGATGACATTTTGGTGTATTCAAGATCGTAAGAGGATCATGCTAACCATTTGCGGCAGGTTTTACAAATTCTCCGTGATCGTAAATTGTATGCAAAGTTCTCTAAATGTGAGTTCTGGTTGAAATCTGTTGCATTCCTAGGTAATATTGTATCCGATGAAGGAATAAGGGTTGATAACCAGAAGATAGAAGCCGTGAAAAACTGGCCAAGACCTACAACGCCTACGGAGATTCGTAGTTTTCTTGGATTGGCAGGTTATTACAAAAGGTTCGTTGCAGGATTCTCATCCATTGCTGCACTCTTAACAAAACTAACACACAAGGAAAACAAGTTTCAGTGGAGTGATGAGTGTGAAATAAGCTTCCAAGAGCTGAAGAGTAAATTAACTTCTACACCTGTATTGGTACTTCCAGAAGGCACGGAAGGCTATGTATTGTATTGTGTTGCTTTGGGAGTGGGCTTAGGTTGTGTATTGATGCAGCATGGTAAAGTTGTAGCTTATGTCTCAAGGCAGCTGCAGCCACATGAGAAAAATTATCCAACCCATGATCTAGAGCTAGCAGCAGTTGTGTTTATCAAGAATTCATGGATTGTGATAAATCTTTGAGTCAATATTCTCCTATTATGCTGAAAGATTTGAGATTGATAGTGGCTGCCTTATGAATATTGTTGTTGAGGGCAGCTTGGGTATCTTGGGAGAGGATGTATGCAGTTGTATTAATGTGTAGAGGAAGGGTGTGGTGGTTCACCGTTTGTGTAAGGGTTGTATGGGCCTGCTTTTTGTCAAATATTTTAGCTACTGTTTTCGAGGGCCTTAATGTGATTAGCTGCTGACGTTAGCTTAATCATGACTTATGTTGTAGATTAGCACCCAAAAAGGAAGGCTGAATCGTGATAGTGGTATTGGTTAGAAAATAAGGTATGTAAGGCTATTCGATTCCATATTCCTAGGCATGAAATCTGACACTTGTGATTAGTATCAATGAAGTGAATCTCCTAAGTTCTATTCCTAGTAAAAGAAACAACAGCAGTGTATTGACTCCAAATAGCTAATTATATCCCTCCCCCCATCCTAAGTACATAGAACTACTTCATTATTGTTCACTACTCTATACTTGTGTAATTATCCCCCTTGTGGCTGTTATAGAAATGATATTTGCAAAAGAAAGTTTGGTGAATCCCTCTCCTAGTCAATTGAAGTCAATTGTGCCATTAAGCTCTTAAAGTAATGTGTTGATGTTACATAGCTCCTTATGTCATTGTTACTGCCTCAAAGTATTATTTTTCATGTCTTCTACTAGTGGTCCGTATTTCCATATCTCCAAGATGATTATGACCACCAAAACAACATCTTAAAAGTGTTATGATTATCCAAAGAACAATCCCAAAAGAGTTCTAAACTAATAAACAACAATCTCAAAGATTAAAGAATCTAAGTGAAGAAATTTGTATAATTGCGGGTGGAAGCCCAGGGGCGAGAGCCTAGCATGGGTCGATCCCTATCGGTATAGAAAGGTGGCATCTCAGGGGTGAAATCCTAGCATGGGCCGATCCCAAATTGTGTAATTATCCGCATCCCAGGGGTTAATATTCCTAGCATGGTTCATCCTCTTCTACCACTGATCAGCTGGTCACTTGCATCATATGCCCTATAAAGATTATAACGTACAGAAAAGTAAAGGAAAGAACGTAACTTACATGACCTCACTAGAGTAAATAAAGGTGGTCTTCTCTACTAATCTATGCACTCATATGTTTCTACTTGATTTCATTTGAGTTCTCGTATTACATATGCTATTGCCTTACATATTCAGTACATTTTTCGTACTGATGTCCCTTATTGGGGACGCTGCATTTCATGCTGCAGGCACGAGTACTCCAGCTAGTAGACCTCCTCAGTAGGAGCACACGACACTCTGCTACTTTTGGTGAGCTCCAAGTTGATTCGGAGCTTTATTGAGTCCTTGGTAAATTCATTTTGGTATTGTAGCGTAGTTAAGGGTAAGGCGGGGTCTGTCCCGACCTACTCTAGTATTCTATCTTTTAGAGGCTTTGTAGACATATGTACATGGTTCAGTTGTGTCTTAAGGATTTGTGGCCTCAACGGCCAAGTCTTGTGTATAACTTTTGGATCTACTTATGTTGTTTTGCATCGCTGCATCCTAGGTGAACTTATCACAATTGTTCTAGTTATATGCATAGTAAGAACAGGTTACAAGTTGGTTTTCTTGAGCCTTTAGGGCATCGAGTGCCTGTCCGTCTTAATGGATTTTGAGGCGTGACAGTCACTAATGAAAAAGAAATTGAAGATAGGATTTGATTAGAGTTGCCTTTCCTAGTATAATAGACCTAAGATGAGAGAATCGTAGTAGATGAAGTTAAGTAATAAAGAAGCTATGGAGGGTAAACGTGTTAAGGATGGATTTCAAGATAGGCTTAGTATGTTGGGTAGTATGGGTTGCCTTATGTACATTGCACAAGCATGTTTTGAGATGACCACAAGAGTATAGTACTCTTTAGTATGAAGAACATAGGTCTTAATTATGATAGTGGATTATGATCAAGAATGACCAAAGAGAGGTACTTAGCTTTGGTAGTAGTATGGGATGCTAACTTAGCCTTGCACAAGTACACTTGGAGGTAGCTTGTGGTGTAGTTCACTTGAGTATGAAGGACAAGTAAGTAGTAAGTATGAACTCTTATATGATTTATGATGCTTTATTATGATATGATATTCATGTTATGCTTATGTCTTTATCTCTTATGATTATGTTTATTATTGACTAACCCTTTGAGATATCTTATGAAGGTCTGATAGTTTCCATACTTAGTACATATCGTACTAACGCATATTACCTACATGTTGTTCATGTAGGGTCTTGAGAAGGTTGAGTTGCTTTCAAGGGTAGAGTTCCAAGATTTCCAAGAAGATAAGAAGTGGTGAGTCCTCATAGTTTCGAGGACGAACTTTTATGTTCCTTTATGTTTTCTTAATATTTTAGACTTTATGTGGGCTGCGTCCCATGATTTTCATTCATGTCAAAGTTAGATGGTTTTTGAGACAATGTTATTAGAGATGCTTCCGCGTTTATGAAATACCTTTTGGTTTATGTTTAAAGAAAGTTTTTAAATTCCCTCCATTTATGCATGATGTTATGTAATGAATTCAAGAGGCTTGTACAAGACCTCCGAGAGGTCAAGTACGCCGTGTTGCGACCCAAGGGTTGCCCTAACTTCTACGGTGTACTTGTGGGTCGTGACACACGACCCTTTACATTTAAAGAAAACATACTAAGTCTTATACAAGACTTAAAATAAGGAAACTAAAGAAACATAGTCTATGTCCTTGAATATATGAGGACATACCAATATTGAGAGATTCAACTTCCCAAGCTTTGCCTCCTAAGAACCTTCACTTGCATTCCACCTTTACTTTGGAATATTGAATAGTATGGGGTTAGTACAAACATTGTACTAAGTATGACATTATGCAAAAATATGCAAAAGAGGAAATTTTAGTTGAAATAAACCATCCAAGCTATTTTAGTAAAACCTTCATGAAACAAGTCACAAAAGATCATATAAATCACCATTTATCATACAAGGTAAAACTTCCATAATTTCAACACAAAATCATACTTACAGTAAACTCATTTATCATAAAGAATCCTTCATATCCCATGTTATCATAAGACTCACATAGGTAATACATGAAGAGATCGCACATACAACCTCTTCAATACACACCTAAGTGATCCTTAAGACTAACAAAGATAAGCATACTTAATTTCATTTAACAAGTCAATATTCATTATTAAGATACTAGAAGAACATACATGCATTTAGGAACTTCACATAAAGACCATCCTCCAAGACGACCCCCAAGTTACACTTAGTGTAATGTGAAAGTAGCATTCCATACTGCTACTTCCACTTAGTTCTCCTTAGGAATCCCCTTAGACTAGGCACATCACATTCATCACATACATAACTTTCATCATACGAGACATAATATGAACATGCTTCCTTAACATTAGACATAAAGTCACATTACTTCATTAACACCATATAATGACCGATTCATACATTTTCATATAAGGACGCACCAAGACTCCCTCCAAATGTCTACTTGCGCAATGGATAGATAGCATCCCATTCCACCACATACCCTAAGTAGTACACCTTTAAGAAGACTTAGTTCATAACATTCATTTGTGGGGCTAGCATTAACCGACATAGACCACGAGAGCTAGACATGGAATTTCATTATTAACCCCTACCAGATGAGGGATCCCCACTTGCCTAAGATGGGGTCATTCTCTTAGCCTTTACATGGATTCTCCGATAAGTACACCTATGCGGGATAAGGATATTACTTCTAAGTAACCCATTCTGAACTAATGAGGAGCACTCATCTCAAGAGGTACATTGGATACAACATCTCTACTCACGAAGTACACCAACCCTCTTTCAAATCCACTAGTTGCTAAGCATAACTTCCCCGCTAAGTCTTAAACATTCGTTGACTATGGGTTAAGAGATACCTATTTAGCACCACATCTCAACTAATAAAGAGTACTTATCCCTAGAGGTTACTTTCGGTTACTACATCTCAACTCATGAAGAGTATCCAACCTCCAACCTTTCTTAGAAAGCTCTTGGGAATAGTGAGGTTGCCACTAAGCACTTCATCTCAACTCACGAAGAGTGTCCACTCCGAAATCCCCCTCTTCATTACTAGAGTTCTTTAGGAATAGTAGGGAATGGTCTAGACACTTTATCTATACTCACGAAGAGTTTCTACCCTATATTCCCCATTTTCATTCATTAAGTTCATTCATACATTCATATTGTCTGTGAGTACATGTGAGAACACTTCTTCACATAATCACCATATTCATAACATTTACTTCTAAATATGCTCATACTACATTTATCATAATTCACACACTATCATGCTTCACATATACATATACTTCATTTAGACATGATATCTTCAAGACAACATTAACAACTTCATAAAACACCACATGCATATCCATCAAAATCATCACTTTACTTCACATGCTATACCTTCAAGGCCATAATCACAATACACATATATTGTAATGACGCACAAGTAAACCCTAGAAGTCAGAGCATTCTTGAGTCGCCACATGACATATTAGACTCCAAGAAGTCTCACTTAAGCCACTCGTATCATTCATTGCATAATATACTTTCTAAAATAAGTAAGAATTTAAAACTTTCTTCACACACGAAGAACTCTTTCAATAACAATACGCAAGTGGAAGACTTTCATTAAAACGTTAAACCTTTACAATGTCTCTTTGAACCATCTATACTTTGGAGTATTCAACACTTGGGACTAATCCCATAAAAGACATTAAATAAAGACTAAGACATAAAAGGAACATGTGGATATTGTCCTCGAATCGATGAGGACTCACCAATACTTCATCTTCAACCCTTAGAAACCTATCCATCCTTCATGGCATATCAAGACTTCCAATTCCCTACACTTTAGTCAAAAAGGTAAAAGAAGGGGTTAGAACAGTAGATGCACTAAGTATGAAAGCCATGCACAAACCATGAAAAAGGGACATTTAGTGAATAACATGCTTTTTATGAAATTTGATATAAAACCTTCTTAAGATAGTTTAAGAGACATCAAACAAGTCACAATATAAGACACATTCCAAATTATACTCAATATGTAGAAATCTTACAGTAACCATACAGTGACTTCAGAAATCACAAGGTAACATCAAAACCACATCAAAACACATAAACATACTATCATGGATCCCCTACTAAGGTCATCCTAAGACTACCCTAAGTAAGATATGAAGAGGCCTCCCATACAACCCCTTCACACACACCAAGATGATCCCTAGGACTACCTAAAGTAAGTTATCCCAATACATCACATATCACACCAATTCACACAGGCATGAGACCCTCCTACCAAAGATGATTCTAAGGTTCACTAGAGTGCGCTATGAAGTGACCGCCCATACAATCCCTTCATACACACAAAAGAGATCCTTTAGACTACCTAAGAAAAGATTGTTCCCATTTTACCAATTAGAATCCCTACCTAGAATTACTCTAAGACTCACCTAAGTAAGACATGAAGAGAACACCCATACACCCTCTCCAAGCCTACCTAAGCAATCCTCAAAGCTACTATATATATATACCTCTTCAATTGACAAGTCTTTACTTGGGTCATTAAGTCATTTAGAAGACATTCAACACATAAGGACATTAATATAATGGTCTAGGTGAAGACCTAGGGACTCACATACTAACATCTTCCAAGCCTATTCGTGCAATGTCTAGATAGTGTCCTATACCACTACCTAAACTTCATAGAACTTATCCAACACTATCATATATCCTACACGATGAGAATATGCATTAACCGACATAGACCATGGTAGCTAAGCATGGAATCCGGAGTTATAACCTACTCCGATGGAGGGTGTTCTACTTGCCAATGGTAGAACGAGGACACATCCCATGTAGGCACATGGTTAAGGAATATGAAGGGTTTCTTTGTACTCTAACCTCATCCTTAACTAGAGCTACTCCCCAAACCATACTCACTCGGTGCTAGCCTTTTTTCTCATAGAGTAGTTCAATAAAGAAGTATATGAAGAGGTTCCACATCGAGTTCACAACCAAATGATAACACCTTACCAAAGAGGTCCCCTAGGGTTGACTTACAAAGGTTAAGAGGATATATCAATGATTTTCTAAGGATGATTTCAAGCCGTTCCATCCAATCAACCCTAAGTCCACCATTCACACAAGAAGAATACCATTACGGCTTTCAACTTCTAGGATATCATAACCTTCATTCTAGAAGGTTCCACATAAAGGACCTACTTAACCATATTTAGGGTCATATGTCAATCACACATACAAGACTAAGAAGCTTTAGCATACTAAGTCAAGGAGTCACATATTCACATATCTTTCATGCATCAAGAAGAGGGACTTAGGTGTACCTAATGAAAACACAACATTCCTCATATCACATATAACAATTCATCATAAACTACCTTAGTCTTACATAGCCATTTAAGATCACATGTTAACTTACACACATTCATATACAACTTCATCATATATCATCACTTATGAAGAATCGTAACATATTCATTCACACAATATCCTCCAAGAACTACTAAAGTACCTCACTGTACATTCTCACAATTAACACATATTTCATAACATGCTTCAAACCACATGTTCATACAAGTAACAAAACCTCATGCATTATCATCTTACTTCACATAAACATATTACCATTATACCTCCATATAAGCCCTAAACATGATACTAATAGTATTCACAAAGTAATGTCGACGAGGCCACATCTTTCACAAAGGTAACACATAAACACCGCCACCATAAGTGGACCATACCAATCATCATTGTAATACAAAAGCTATACATAATACCAAGAGAGTTAGGGAAGCATACCATCAATCCAACCACACAACTTCAGTCCATAGCCCAATCAACCAACTCACTACTCATAAGGCTCTTACCATAGCCATGATCACCAATTCAATACAATAAACTCAATATACAATGAATCCAACAATATACATCATTCATGTAATCAAATTGAGACATCCTATAATCCATACAATTATGATCCATACATAAAGTAATAGACCTAAGAAATCTACACATGAATTCATTACTATTTAGCCATGATCAATTCACCCATAATTTGATCAAATTAAGAGATTTGAGAAGGTCAAGGGTTCATGGAGAATTTCATTGGAAAACATAAATTATACATCAATAATATCATATCTTAATGTTTGAAAATGTTTCATGCAAGAAGCCAAGATTTAGAGTAGAAATTAGACTTTTTCATCTTTTTGAAATCATTGAAATCATCTTTGAAATTGACTCTAAGGTGATATCAAGACTTAGATGAAGAACTCACATACCTTATTAGAATAATCCAAGGAGAATTGAAGAAGAAACTCCTTGAACATCCATCATCAAGCTCCATCTTCATCTTGAGCTCTCATGGAGGTTTTTGGAGAAACTTTGGGAGGGAATGGGTTTTGATGTAGGTGTTAGGGTCTAAATGAGAGTTTAATGACTTAAATACTCTTAAAATACCCATACACACCTAAAATAAACATCCTTCTATTTTATAAGACTTGGGATGAATTTCCCCAAAACACCCTAAGCCTTACAGTGAAGCAGGCCAATTGCAGACACCATCGACGGGCTGTCAACTGGATGACGCCCCATCTTTTGGGGTCCGTTTGTTGCGTATGAAACTCCCAGACTTTCAGTATACATGTCCCTATCGACTCCACCCATCGACGGGCCGTCGCTTGATCGACTGGCCGTCGTTTGGGGGCCGTCGATTGCCACTGCCTGGCAGTCTGCCTCAACAAGTTGGGGTCCTCCTCTAGGACCCCTTGTGTCTCCTAGGTGGAGTCGTACTTGAACGTTCAACCCCTAAACACGCACGTCTAGGTCTTAGGAACATAACCAATCAAGATCAATATCAAACAAGCCACGCAACATGCTAAAACACATCCAAACTCACAAGGGCGTCCAAAGGCTATCTTTTGAATGTCACCGGATGTTCTGGGACGTTTGACCTCCAAACCTTACAAAAATCAACATGTTGACTCTAAAAACTATGGTCAACCATATAAGGACATCATGAAATCGTCACACACAGATAAGCACATGAAAACACATAAGGCACATAGGTGATTAGTCGTCGAACGTCTTGGTTGTTCCTTGATGTTTGACTTCATACTTAACGAAATCTTTAGACAGTGCCTCAAAACATCATTTTAAACAATTTAATGACTTCAAGGCTTCATGACACAGACGATAGGCCCTAGTTTCACCCAAGTCATTTTAGAGCTATTACATACATATTCATATATTTCAAGTAAACACCGCCATCAAAGGTGGGCCATACCACTCAAGATCGACTCAATAAACAACTAAGCAAGATGGATCAAATTACCCTCCATCCAATCCTACACCACATTTTCTCAATATTTCACCAAAACATCATAATAAAGCATAATAAGGCAGTAGGTAATCCAAAATACAACATAAGAAACACAACCATAACGTTATCTAATAATATACAATAAACCCTCTTCATAAGTCAAAAGTTGAGAAAGTTCATGAGCATGAGTTCATTGGGGTTTTGACCTTAAATCCATCAACTAACATTGAAAATATTATTTTTCATTCATTAAAACATTTTCATGCAAAGATCCATGCTTAAAATAAAAAATAGAAGAATTTGGAGTTTGAAACCCTTTTTGAAAAGCCTTTGGAATGGCTCCTTGAATGAAAGAAGGTTCAGGGATGATCTACCATACCTCAATACGAAGAAACCTACGAAATTTTGGTGAATAAAACATCCAAAACCTTCAATCCTATCCCTTCCTTGAGTTCAAGCTATAATGTGGTTTTGACAGAGTCTTTCTTGAGGGAGGGGTTTTTGATTTTAAATAATCAAGACTACCTTAGGTTCTAGGAATATAAACTAACTTAAAATACATGAAAACCCTTAAAACAATCTTCCATGCTTCATAAAAGAGTTGGGGTGAATTTACCAAAACACCCAAAGTTTGGCCAAAATCACAGACAACTTTTGCAGGTTACAGACCCAAGCTAAGGGGCGTCGTTTGATCGATGTCCCATCCTGATGGGCGTCGTTTGGATCAGTGTCACGACCGGGGAGCATCCCCTAGAAGTAACACGACGTACTTGACCTCTCGGAGGTCTTGTACAAGCTCTTATACATCATTCATTGCATATACATATGAAAAGTAGCAAGGAATTTAAAAAAATTTCTTCAAAAACATAATGCATAATCATTTCATAGAACTTCTAACATATGTCTCAAAAATCATCCATGACCATATGAGTACAAATGTCTTGGGTCACAGCCCATAAAAGTCTAGACATAGAAAAGAACATAAAAGACAACATAGTGGTGGTATCCTCGGATGCTATGAGGACTCACCAATCTTCACTTCTTGAAAGCCTTGGAAACTGTACCCTTCAAAACAACTCAATCTCTTCAAGACCCTATATTGGATTAGAATGTAGGCAAAATATGCGTTAGTACGAAATGTATAAAGAATGGAAACTATCATACCAAACATAAGATATCTCAAAGGGTTAGTCAATAATAGACATAATCATAAGAGATAAAAGCATAAGCATAACATGAATATCATAAGCATAATAAATCATCATAAACCATATAAGAGTTCATACTTAACGCATTGTCCTTCTTACTCAAATGAACTACTTCACAAGGTACCTCTAAGTGCAAGGCTAAGGTAGCATACCATACTACAACCAAAGCTAAGTACCTCTCTTCGGTCATTCTTGATCATAATACACTCTCATAATTAAGACTTAGGTTCATCATAACATATGAGCACTATGCCCTAGGTCACCTCAAAGAACATTTGTGCAATGCATGTGAGGCATCCCATTCTACCTCACACACTAAGCATATATTGAAGTCACACTATTCTCTTTCATTTTAGTTTAGGAGTCTCTAGTATACCTATTTAATATTGACAAGGAACTACCATCTTAGGTCAATGATGTAATGGAAAACACTAGATCAACTATCCAAGCAAAGCATACATCATGTAGGGGTCAAGATATTCCATGAAATGCACCTTGCATGCAAATCAAGCTACCATGAAATGCACCTTGCATGAAAGTCAAGCTAATATTAGGAGAGTATAGGCCTTTACCCTTAAGCTACCATGAAATGGTTTTGCCCTAACCAAGTCAAGCTATCATGAAGGCACTCTAGTCATGCTACTTCAAGATATTCTTAGAGATCTTCATTACTCAATCCCAATATACCATGATAAAGCATCCTTGCAACACATGACCAAGCTAAACATGAGAGAGCCTACTTTCTCCATTCCAAGCTATCATGAGATTCATCACCTCAAGCTACCATGAGAAATTCAACTCAATCTTCCATGAGATTCAACATATCAAGCTACCATGAGTATTTCAACTCAAGCCTCCTTGAGATTTACTATCTCAAGCTACCCTTGAGATCTAGATCATGTCAAGCTATCATGAGATCAACCATCTCAAGTGTAACACTAAGAAAGTCCATGACCTAAGCTAGAGACTCACATGATGAACTAAACCTTTAAGAACTGTTTCTAAGCCAATAATAATGTATGTAAACCATTTAGGAAGTTTTAGAGTCAAGACGTCGAGAAACGTTCAAGACGTTCGAAAGCTAGTCTAATTTAACTAGTGAAACGTCCTTAAGTTTCGAATAAGTTTAAAGGTGTTGTATGAGGTATAAAACTTGTAAAATGACTTTGAATATGTAAAACCATGTACATAGGGTGGAATACTTCCAGGTACGACCCCCCCAAGGGCCATCCTAGGGGTTCACGAAAGGACCCCAAACATGGCCAAGCAATCTGCAAAAGCAGCAGCCAAAATACACATAGAGGAAATGTGTCCGCGTCGAGGACTTGGTCGGGCTTAATTAAAAAATCAAGTCTTCATCACGGGCAGGTCGCGGACTCTACTGTCTTGAAAGTTAATTTAGAAAATCTTGCGGGAGCAGGTCCGCGTCGCAAACTTGTTCCCCGACAAAAATCCAAAATCTGAAATTCAAGTTTGACTTCATTAAAGGGTCAACTTAAGTGAGGGGTATTTTGGGGGCCTTATATATTGACTTTCAACAAGTTTTCCCTCACTTTTATTCAAAATTCCCAAATCAAAACCCAAAAGCTCTCACCTCTCTCTACTTTCTCTCTATATTCAACCTCCATTGAAGGAAGAAGATGTCACATTCAGGGAGCACCCCCTATGTTACGCCTCGTATTTTTATACGTAGTGCGCGTCATGAGCTAGTCGATGTAAGTCCGAGGAATGAGATTTTATTTTAAGTTCCAAGTGATTAAAGGAAATCAGATTGTCATTAACTTTAAGTGGGGGATTAGTTAGTGGCTGTTTGGGATTAAATTAATTAAGTGGAGGGCCCCACCACTCAAGGCATTAAAGGAAATCAGATGGGAGCTAGGCTTAGTGGGATGTGTAGTGGGGTGCTGTCTCCACTTCATATAATGAATGAAGTGGTGAAATTACAGCAAATATATCAGATTGTCATTAAGTTCCAAGTGATTAAAGGAAATCAGATTGTCATTAACTTTAAGTGGGGGATTAATTAGTGGCTGTTTGGGATTAAATTAATTAAGTGGAGGGCCCCACCACTCAAGGCATTAAAGGAAATCAGATGGGAGCTAGGCTTAGTGGGATGTGTAGTGGGGTGCTGTCTCCACTTCATATAATGAATGAAGTGGTGAAATGACAGCAAATATATCATCTTCTTCAACTTAGCTTAGGCAGCCATGGAAAAGTAGAAAACCAACCATGAAACTCTCGGCCAGCAGCTTCAAGGAATTTGGTTAGTAATCTCTTTGCTTGGTGTGTTAATTCTTTAGAATGCCTTTGTTAATTAGCCATTAATGTTAAGAAGGGGGTGTGACCAGTAGCTTAGAAAATTCGTTTTAGTTATTGATTGTGCTAAGTATGATCGGAAACCATAATCGGATTAGTGGTGTTGTGTTAGTGTTTGGGCTGTTTTGATTAAAGCAAAATGTGGGAAATTCTGTTTTGGAGTTATGTATATGTTAATGTGATTATGGGTATATACTCCAAGGGATGAATACGATAAGGTAGATGTGTTGCAAATTATAAAACGAGTTATCGCTCGGTGTGTCGTTGTTTCGTTACTATGGTTGCCGAGACGGAGCTGTTTTGGGGGGGACTGTTTAATATGATTTGTTGGGTTATATGTATTATTGGTATTGCTGTGGATAATTTGGGTTGTTGTCGGATTGGGACGAAGTAAGGAAAATAGGGGAAGTGCTGCCGGATTTTCGTTAGATTATTAGCTAGCTTACAATAAGTGGTAAAGCGCGACGTCTATCTAATTATGGCACGATTGTTGCTTGTTATAGATTAATAGCTTGGGCAGTAAATATTGGTCGTGCGGCTCGACTATACGGTATGTAACGCTATCCTTTCTTTCTTTGTTTGGCATGACTTTTAAAAATGAGCGAATGACGGACAAGTTTGACACTTACTTCTAGAGTGTCTAGGTGACGTATATTCTTGCTTTCACAAACTATTCTTCTATATATCGGCTATGTCTAAGGCTATGGTGATTTCTCATATCTATGGTAGAGCTTCTTAGAGTCATTGATATTTTACGTTTTCATATCGTGTTAAAGGTTTATAATCTTGATAAAACGTTAATCTTTGGTAATACTCCTTGCTGGTTCACGTTGATTGTTCTATTGAGTTATAAAAAATGATTTTAATTGCATATGCTTGCTCATAATGTTTTACTCGTGCATAGAGTCATTTATCATTTCACCGAGTCCCGGGCCGGGTAATGTTCGTGCGGAGTTTCTTGCATATGTCACCGAGTCCCTCACTAGAGGGCCGGGTATGTATATTATATATATGATTGGTGATGAGGATGGTTATGATGATGATGATGACGGAGATGATGTGATGACTATTTCACCGAGTCCCTCACTAGAGGGCCGGGTACGTATGATGTATATATATGATGATTATTTTGCCGAGTCCCTTACTAGGGAAGCTGGGCACCTTATATGTTAAAGATATGCATGATTTTCACTTATAAGGTACATGTGTAGCGATATCATGTTTCGACTTATCATGTTGGTATCCTGTCATCTTTACCTTATGCTTTACATACTGAGTACATTGTCCGTACTGACCACCTTTCCTCGGGGGGGCTGCGTTTCATGCCCGCAGGTGTAGACGCACAGTTCGGTGATCCTTCCGCCTAGGATATCTACTCAGCTGATTGGGAGAGCTCCACTGTTCCGGAGCCCAGTCGTTTTGATACATAACTTCCTATGTAGTCTTTTGCTTATCTATGGGTACGGCGGGGCCCTGTCCCGTCGAGTTTCACTACTATACTCTTAGAGGTCTGCAGACATTATGTGGGTTGTATATATATGTTTTGGATGATGGTCTGGACATGGTTTGTTTGGGATGTCCGCTTGTTCAAGGGCAGCCTTGTCGGCTGCGTACATTATTGTGTATTGTGTAGTGGCAGCCTTGTCGGCTTGCGTATGCTAGTATGCTTTGGATAGTGGCGGCCTTGTCGGCTCACGTATGTTGATACGGTTAAATGGTTATAACTCCTTATGAGACAGATCCACTTTATATATATAAGCGTTGGGGTAGGTTTGATTTGATTAAATTCCATATTGTCTTAGTTTCAGTTGGTTATACTTAGCAGGTTTGTTTATGAGTGTCCAAAACGGGCACTAGTCACGGCCCATCGGGTTGGGTCGTGACAAAAGTGGTATCAGAGCGGTTCTTCCTCGGAAGTGTCTACAGACCGTGTCTAGTAGAGTCCTGTTTATCGGTGTGTTATGCACCACATCTATAAACAGGAAGCTACAGGACATTTAGGATGTTATCCTTTCTTCTTATTCTAGATCGTGCGATAGAGCTATATTAACAGGAGAATCCCTCTCTAACGAATCATTGCGTTTTCAGCTATGCCTCCAAAGAAAGCGACAGCCGCCCAGAAGGGCAAATCGGTAGCAGAAGGTACTAGTCAGACCCGGAGAGTTACTAGGGCCCGTGCCCAGTCTATGCCTGGTATTGTGATCCAGTCGGAGAGCTCTTCTACACCGCCACCACCAGAGGAGCTTAGAGCAGCAGCAGCTCCAGTTCGGGGGACACCACCACCAGCCCCCGAAGCCCCAACACCTGAACCTCCAGCTCCTCAGCCAGGGGCGGAGGATAAAGCCATGAGAGATGCGGTTCAGTTGCTGACTAGATTAGTGGCAGGTCAGGCTCGCAGGCATGGACTAGGAGTTGATCATGCGGACAAATCTGATAGCTTAAGGGCTCGTGACTTTTTAAGTTGTCATCCTCCAGAGTTCTTTGGATCAAGGGCCCAGGATGATCCGCAAGAGTTTATTCGTCAGATGCAGCGTACATTGAGGATAATCAAGGCTTCGGAGACCGAGTCTGTTGAGTTGGCTACGTATCGTTTGCGGGATGTAGCTATTAATTGGTATGAGTCTTGGGAATTATCTAGGGGTGAGGGTGCTCCTCCAGCGTTTTGGGATGAATTTGTGGAGGCTTTCCAAGGCCACTTCCTGCCTCCAGAGATGAAGCGAGCTAGAGTCGATAGATTCTTGCGTTTGAGGCAGAATGGCAGGAGCGTTCGAGAGTATAGCCTCGAGTTTGATTCATTGGCTAGGTATGCGCCTACTATTGTGGCTGATATGGCAGACAGGGTACATCGTTATGTGATGGGATTGGATCGTTATCTGATTGACGGTTGTATGGCAGTGACTCTTCAGCCAGGTATGGACATTGCTCGGGTGCAGGCATATGCACAGGGGGTAGAGGATCGGCACCGGGGACGTCAGCCAGAAAGAGATTATAATAGAGGCCAGCATAAAAGGGCTAGATCATCAGGTTATCCTGACGAGTTTCGAGGCGGGCAGTCTCAGCAGCATGTTAGATTTTCTTCCCAGCCAGCACAGAGTGCACCCCCACGTTTCATGGGTAGGGGGTTCGATCGTACGGTATATTCCGAAGCTGGTCAGAGCTCTAGGGCGTCAGGGTCACAGATGGGCAGGGGTTTGAGCCAGTCGAGGCCACCTTTGCCTCGGTGTTCTCGCTGTGGTAGGTCCCATCCTAAGGAATGTCATTGGATTACAAGTGCGTGTTTTTCTTGCGGCCGTCAGGTCATACTATGAGGGAGTGTCCCTTTAGAGGTAGTGCCGGTGGTATGGCACAGCCTACTGGGTCCATTGCTGGTTCATCTTCTTCTGTGGCTATGCGCCCTACGGGGCAGGGTATTCAGGCGCCAGCAGGCCGTGGTAGAGGTCATGGTGGAGCTCCCAGTTCTAGCGGTCCCTCGAACCGCATATATGCTTTGACTAGTAGGCAGGATCAGGAGGCGTCACCTAATGTGATCACAGGTATATTATCACTATTCTCCCGAAGTGTGTATGCATTGATAGACCCAGGTTCCACCTTATCATTTATATCCCCCTTCGTTGCTAGTAGGATCGGAATAGAGTCTGAGTTGATAGAACCATTTGAGGTAGCTACACCTGTAGGAGATTCTGTCATAGCTACGCGAGTATATAAGAATTATTGAGTGGTTATATATAGTAGTCGTACCGTAGCAGATCTAATAGAGTTAAATATGATTGAGTTTGATATTATCATGGGCATGGATTGGTTGGCTGCTTGCTATGCTAATGTTGATTGCAGAGGAAAGATAGTTCGATTTCAATTTCCAGGGGAACTGATTATAGAGTGGAAGAGGAGTACAGTATCGCCGAAAGGTAAGATTATTTCATACCTTAAGGCCAGGAAGATGGTTAGAAAAGGCTATATTTATCATCTGGTTCGGGTGCATGACATAAAGGCAGAGGCACCGACTCTTCAATCAGTCTCGGTAGTTAATGAATTTCCCGATGTATTCCCAGAGGAGCTTCCAGGCCTTCCTCCAGAACGAGAGATAGAGTTTACTATAGATGTACTGCCAGATACCCAGCCTATATCTATACCTCCTTATAGAATGGCACCTGCTGAGTTGAAAGAGTTGAAAGAGCAATTGAGAGATTTGCTAGAAAAGGGCTTCATCAGGCCTAGTACGTCACCTTGGGGAGCACCGGTACTGTTTGTGAGGAAGAAGGATGGGTCGCTGCGGATGTGTATTGATTATAGGCAGCTGAACAAAGTAACAGTAAAGAACAGGTATCCCCTCCCAAGGATTGACGATCTATTTGACCAGTTGCAGGGTGCTAAGTGTTTTTCAAAGGTAGACTTGCGGTCAGGTTATCATCAGGTGCGAGTAAGGGAGACAGATATTCCAAAGACGGCATTCCGGACCCGATACGGGCATTATGAGTTTAGAGTGCTGTCTTTTGGGCTGACTAATGCTCCAGCGGTGTTTATGGATTTAATGAATCGAGTGTTTAAACCATTCCTTGATATGTTTGTTATTGTATTTATAGACGATATTCTGGTCTATTCACGTTCAGAAGAGGAGCATGCAGACCATTTAAGGACGGTATTTAGGGTGCTTCAGCAACAGAAGTTGTATGCTAAGTTCTCCAAGTGTGAGTTCTGGTTGACTTCAGTGGCATTCTTGGGGCATATTATTGGAGCTGATGGTATTCGGGTAGACACGCAGAAAATTGAGGCGGTAAAGACTTGGCCCAGACCTACGACACCTACTGAGGTACACAGCTTTCTGGGGTTAGCAGAATATTACAGGAGATTTGTAGAAAAATTTGCCTCAATTTCAGCGCCTTTGACAAGGCTAACTCAAAAGGCAGCCAAGTTCCAGTGGACTGATGCTTGTGAGCGAAGCTTCCAGCTATTGAAAGACAAATTGACTACAGCTCCAGTCCTAACTCTTCCGGAGGGACCGGACGGCTATGTTATTTATTGTGATGCTTCGGGTGTTGGGCTAGGATGTGTATTGATGCAGCATGGCAAAGTTATAGCCTATGCCTCCCGACAGCTTAGGAAGCATGAAAAGAATTATCCTACTCACGATCTGGAGTTAGCAGTCGTGGTTCATGCCTTGAAGATATGGAGGCATTATTTATATGGTGTCCATGTGGACATCTATACAGATCATAAGAGTCTCCAATATATCTTTAAACAGAAGGAGCTGAACTTACGACAGAGGCGGTGGTTAGAGTTGCTAAAGGATTATGATGTTGATATTTTATATCATCCAGGGAAAGCAAATGTTGTAGCAGATGCTCTTAGCCGTAAGTCCATGGGTAGCTTGACAGATGTACAACCAGAAAGGAGGGAGATGGTTCGGGAGATTCAGCGGCTATCCAGCCTTGGAGTCCGTCTGGCTAATTCAGAAGATAGTGGAGTTTCTATTCGAGAGGTTGCTGAGTCCTCAATCATAGATGAGGTAAAGAGACACCAGTACGAGGACCCTATTCTGGCACAGTATAGAGATGCAGCTCTTCAAAAGGAAAAGACCTCATTTAAGGTTACACCTGACGGAGTGTTACGATATGAAGGCAGATTGTGTGTACCTGATATTGCGGGGCTACGACGGCAGGTTATGGGAGAGGCACACTCTGCCCGTTATTCTATTCACCAGGGTCAACGAAAATGTATCATGACCTCAGATGCTTATACTGGTGGGATGGCATGAAAAAGGACATAGCGGAGTTTGTTGCTCAGTGCCCGAATTGTCAACAAGTCAAGATCGAACATCAAAAGCCTGGTGGATTATTACAGGAGATAGAGATCCCGACTTGGAAATGGGAGATGATTAATATGGACTTCATTACAGGCTTACCTCGCACTCAACGGAAGTATGACTCTATATGGGTTATTGTAGATAGGCTGACGAAATTGGCCCATTTTCTTCCAGTCAGGACTACTTATTCGGCTGAAGATTATGCGAGGTTATATGTCAGGAGATAGTGAGACTTCATGGGGTTCCCACGTCCATTACATCAGACAGAGGAGCTCAATTTACAGCCAACTT
>CM040621.1:19563531-19593247 GCA_022817965.1 Solanum lycopersicoides
CCAGTGGACTGATGCTTGTGAGGAAGCTTCCAGCTATTGAAAGACAAATTGACTACAGCTCCAGTCCTAACTCTTCCGGAGGGACCGGACGCTATGTTATTTTATTGTGATGCTTCGGGTGTTGGCTAGGATGTGTATTGATGCAGCAGGCAAAGTTATAGCCTATGCTCCCGACAGCTTAGGAAGCATGAAAAGAATTATCCTACTCACGATCTGGAGTTAGCAGTCGTGTTCATGCTTGAAGATATGGAGGCATTATTTATATGGTGTACATGTGGACATCTATACAGATCATAGAGTCTCCAATATCTTTAAACAGAAGGAGCTGATTACGACGAGGCGGTGGTTAGAGTTGCTAAAGGATTATGATGTTGATATTTTATATATCCAGGGAAAGCAAATGTGTAGCAGATGCCTTAGCCGTAAGTCCATGGTAGCTTGACAGATGTACAACCAGAAGGAGGGAGATGGTTCGGGAGATTCACGGCTATCCAGCTTGGAGTCGTCTGGCTAATTCAGAAGATAGTGGAGTTTCTATTCGAGAGGTTGCTGAGTCTCAATCATAGATGAGGTAAAGAGACACCAGTACGAGACCCTATTCTGGCCAGTATAGAGATGCAGCTCTTCAAAAGGAAAAGACATTTAAGGTTACACCTGAGGAGTGTTACGATATGAAGGCAGATTGTGTTACCTGATTATTGCGGGGCTACGACGGCAGGTTATGGGAGAGGCACACTCTGCCCGTTATTCTATTCACAGGGTCAACGAAAATGTATCATGACCTCAGATGCTTATACTGGTGGGATGGCATGAAAAAGGACATAGCGGAGTTTGTTGCTCAGTGCCCGAATTGTAACAAGTCAAGATCGAACATCAAAAGCTGGTGGTTATTACAGGATAGAGATCGACTTGGAAATGGGAGATGATTAATATGGACTTCATTACAGGCTTACCTCGCACTCAACGGAAGTATGACTCTATATGGGTTATTGTAGATAGGCTGACGAAATTGGCCCATTTTCTTCCAGTCAGGACTACTTATTCGGCTGAAGATTATGCGAGGTTATATGTCAGGGAGATAGTGAGACTTCATGGGGTTCCCACGTCCATTATCAGACAGAGGAGCTCAATTTACAGCCAACTTTTGGAGATCGTTTCAGAAGGATTGGGACACAGGTGAACCTTAGCACAACATTTCACCCTCAGACTGATGGGGGCGAGCGTACTATTCAGACATTAGAAGATATGTTGCGGGCCTGTATTATTGACTTCAAAGGTAGCTGGGATGACCACTTGCCGCTCATTGAGTTTGCCTATAATAATAGCTACCATTCTAGTATCCAGATGGCACCGTACGAGGCCTTATATGGGAGGAAGTGCAGGTCACCTATTGGTTGGTTTGAAGTTGGCGAGAATAAGTTATTAGGCCCGGATATGATTCAGCAAGCTGTTGACAAGGTGAAGCTTATTCAGGAAAGATTATTAGCAGCCCAGAGTCGACAGAAGTCATATGCAGATAATCGGCGTCGAGATTTGGAGTTTCAGATTGGTGACTGGGTATTCCTGAAGGTATCACCCATGAAGGGTGTGATGAGATTTGGCAGGAAAGGGAAGCTCAGTCCGAGATACATTGGGCCTTATCAGATTGTTCGTAGGATAGGCAAGGTTGCCTATGAGTTGGATCTACCATCTGATTTGGAGGCGGTACATCCAGTCTTTCATGTATCGATGCTACGTAAATGTATTGGTGATCCTTCTAGAGTATGCCCTGTAGATGATGTTCAGGTAACAGAGGAGTTGTCATATGAGAAACTCGTAGCTATACTTGATCGCCAGGTTAGAAGGTTACGTACTAAGGATGTGGCTTCCGTCAAAGTGTTGTGGCGAAATGATAATAGGGAGGAGATGACTTGGGAAGCGGAAGACGAAATGAAGAATAAGTATCCTTACTTGTTCCCCGTACATGCAGGTAATTCAATTCCTAGCTTGACTATATTGATTGATAAATGAGTTTTTGTAGTAAGTTGTGACTCTGTGAGGCATCTGTAGGTTACGGAATGCAGGTTGATAGGTATAACTGTTAGAGAGACCTCGCTGGAATTTTTTTTTTTAAGACGCTAACTTAACATTCGAGGACGAATGTTCCTAAGGGGGGAAGGATGTTACGCCTCGTATTTTTATACGTAGTGCGCGTCATGAGCTAGTCGATGTAAGTCCGGGGAATGAGATTTCATTTTAAGTTCCAAGTGATTAAAGGAAATCAGATTGTCATTAACTTTAAGTGGGGGATTAATTAGTGGCTGTTTGGAATTAAATTAATTAAGTGGAGGGCCCCACCACTCAAGGCATTAAAGGAAATCAGATGGGAGCTAGGCTTAGTGGGATGTGTAGTGGGGTGCTGTCTCCACTTCATATAATGAATGAAGTGGTGAAATGACAGCAAATATATCAGATTGTCATTAAGTTCCAAGTGATTAAAGGAAATTAGATTGTCATTAACTTTAAGTGGGGGATTAATTAGTGGCTGTTTGGGATTAAATTAATTAAGTGGAGGGCCCCACCACTCAAGGCATTAAAGGAAATCAGATGGGAGCTAGGCTTAGTGGGATGTGTAGTGGGGTGCTGTCTCCACTTCATATAATGAATGAAGTGGTGAAATGACAGCAAATATATCATCTTCTTCAACTTAGCTTAGGCAGCCATGGAAAAGTAGAAAACCAGCCATGAAACTCTCGGCCAGCAGCTTCAAGGAATTTGGTTAGTAATCTCTTTGCTTGGTGTGTTAATTCTTTAGAATGCCTTTGTTAATTAGCCATTAATGTTAAGAAGGGGGTGTAACCAGTAGCTTAGAAAATTCATTTTAGTTATTGATTGTGCTAAGTATGATCGGAAACCATAATCGGATTAGTGGTGTTGTGTTAGTGTTTGGGCTGTTTTGATTAAAGCAAAATGTGGGAAATTCTGTTTTGGAGTTATGTATATGTTAATGTGATTATGGGTATATACTCCAAGGGATGAATACGATAAGGTAGATGTGTTGCAAATTATAAAACGAGTTATCGCTCGGTGTGTCGTTGTTTCGTTACTATGGTTGCCGAGACGGAGCTGTTTTGGGGGGGACTGTTTAATATGATTCGTTGGGTTATATGTGTTATTGGTATTGCTGTGGATAATTTGGGTTGTTGTCGGATTGGGACGAAGTAAGGAAAATAGGGGAAGTGCTGCCGGATTTTCGTTAGATTATTAGCTAGCTTACAATAAGTGGTAAAGCGCGACGTCTATCTAATTGCGGCACGATTGTTGCTTGTTATAGATTAATAGCTTGGGCAGTAAATATTGGTCGTGCGGCTCGACTATACGATATGTAACGCTATCCTTTCTTTCTTTGTTTGGCATGACTTTTAAAAATGAGCGAATGACGGACAGGTTTGACACTTACTTCTAGAGTGTCTAGGTGACGTATATTCTTGCTTTCACAAACTATTCTTCTATATATCGGCTATGTCTAAGGCTATGGTGATTTCTCATATCTATGGTAGAGCTTCTTAGAGTCATTGAGATTTTACGTTTTCATATCGTGTTAAAGGTTTATAATCTTGATAAAACGTTAATCTTTGGTAACACTCCTTGCTGGTTCACGTTGATTGTTCTATTGAGTTATAAAAAATGATTTTAATTGCATATGGTTGCTCATAATGTTTTACTCATGCATAGAGTCATTTATCATTTCACCGAGTCCCGGGCCGGGTAATGTTCATGCGGAGTTTCTTGCATATGTCACCGAGTCCCTCACTAGAGGACCGGGTATGTATATTATATATATGATTGGTGATGAGGATGGTTATGATGATGATGATGACTATTTCACCGATTCCCTCACTAGAGGGCCGGGTACGTATGATGTATATATATGATGATTATTTTGCCGAGTCACTTACTAGGGAAGTTGGGCACCTTATATGTTAAAGATATGCATGATTTTCACTTATAAGGTACATGTGTAGCGATATCATGTTTCGACTTATCATGTTGGTATCCTGTCATCTTTACCTTATGCTTTACATACTCAGTACATTGTCCGTACTGACCCCCTTTCCTCGGGGGGGCTGCGTTTCATGCCCGCAGGTGTAGACGCACAGTTTGGTGATCCTTCCGCCTAGGATATCTACTCAGCTGATTGGGAGAGCTCCACTGTTCCGGAGCCCAGTCGTTTTGGTACATAACTTCCTATGTAGTCTTTTGCTTATCTATGGGAACGGCGGGGCCCTGTCCCGTCGAGTTTCACTACTATACTCTTAGAGGTCTGCAGACATTATGTGGGTTGTATATATATGTTTTGGATGATGGTCTGGACATGGTTTGTTTGGGATGTCCGCTTGTTCAGGGGCAGCCTTGTCGGCTGCGTACATCATTGTGTATTGTGTAGTGGCAGCCTTGTCGGCTTGCGTATGCTAGTATGCTTTGGATAGTGGCGGCCTTGTCGGCTCGCGTATGTTGTTACGGTTAAATGGTTATAACTCCTTATGAGACAGATCCACTTTATATATATATATGCATTGGGGTAGGTTTGATTTGATTAAATTCCATATTGTCTTAGTTTCAGTTGGTTATACTTAGCAGGTTTGTTTATGAGTGTCCAAAACGGGCACTAGTCACGGCCCATCGGGTTGGATCGTTACACCCTAGACGTTATCCGGCGTCGGCGTCCTCTTTGAGGACTAAGACTAGCCTCTTAGCTTACATCATTACATTCATAGGTCAAGATGCAGAAAAATTTAAAACTTTTGATTATTTCTACAATGAGGTTTACATAGACCTGTACATTCACATAATATTTATAACGAGTATACATAGATCCTTCGTATAGGAAGATTACATAGTCTTCTACTTTTATTGCACATAGATATATAAGATATAACATAGTCTCAAGTGTATGTCTCATCTCATAACCATCTAACAAGAGTGTAACAATTTGGGCCAAGACCATACATCCACGTAATAAATTCACATATAGGCTATACAATGTTTAGTACACAAATGAAAGGAAATAACATAAGAGTCTTAATACTAGAACAACTTCATAAAGCTTGATATTGGCATTGCCCTCGGAAAGTGAGGACCTACCCAACTTGGATGAATGAGAATTCCAAGTCTTCCTTCAAAGTCGTCTCAAATCCCTTCAACGACTGGAACCTAAAATGTTGGGGAAAAGGGAGAAAATGAGTTTAGTACACCACTTGTATTAAGTATGAGACCATATGCACATATATCATAAAATCATGCTAAAAAGGGACATTTCATTAAACATGCTATTTTACATTTAGAAATGTAAGACCCCCAAAGATGATTTAGGGTGTATAGAGCCTCACTTGTTCCTATAATCTTGTTAACATCTTAATAAAGTGTTTTAAAGTATGCTTGGGTGATTTTAAGTCATTTGGAAGTCAAACGTCAACGGACGACCAAGACGTTCGACGACTAGTCACCTAAGGGGCCTTATGTGTTTTTATGTGCTTATGTGTGTGTTATGATATTATTTGGTCCTTAAATGAGTAATAATGATGTTTATAAGAAGTGTATGGAGTTTCATGAAGTTTGGAGGTCAAACGTCTAAGACGTTCGAAAGTTAGCCCTTGAGACGTTCATGTGTGCCTTGAGTGTGCCTTGCATGTTTGGATGTTTTTTACTTGTTCAATTTGGGTGAAACTTGCATGGAAGTTCGTCTTCAACATGTTAGGGTGTAAATTTACGTTGGAAACGCTCGAGTACAACTTCCCAAGGGCCCCGCAAAAGTCCATCAAAGAAGGACCCAAGGCTATCGAGACACTGCCTTTGCAGTGTCAATCGACGAGCTCAGATGATGCCTCTTCAGTCCACCAACGCCCCACGATGGGGAGGCGTCGATGGACACTTAGCCTGGTGAAGGCTTAAGGCAGTTAACTAGCCTCAGACCCAAACGGCGGCCAGCAGAACGGCCTGTCGATGGACCTACTGGGCGTCGATGGGTCCGTCGATGTAGGCCTGCAGAATTGCCATGCACGCTGCCTATTTATGGGGTGAATGGGAAATTTACCCCACGAGCTAACCTGACCCTAGGCGGTTTATTTAACTATTTTTTGGTAAATTAGGTTGATTAAAAACGTGAATATCCCATACCCAATCCTCCATTCAAAAATTTAACCCCCCTCTCTCAAAATATCCTCTCTAGAAACCTCCATTGAAGGTGAAGTTCAAGGTCAGCTTGTAGATTGGATTCTCATGGGTTATTAACCAATTTATAGTGGGTTATTCATGTTATAAAGGTATGGTGATCCTTCATCTCTAGTTAATCTTTCATCTAGAGAGTCCTCTTCAAAGTTTTCAAAGAAGTTCCATGATCAATTCTCTTCTTCTTCAATCTAGCCATGGGTTCTTTCTTAAATTAATTTCAAAAGCATAATATGAATGTATTGATGATTATCTTCTTATTTGGACATGATTTTCAATCCAATTGCATAATGAACCCGTTCTCTTTCACAAACTCGATTTTAGCCTATGTATGGCTTTATGACTTGATCTTATGCATATCGATTTGTGATTCAATTATGTTAATATGCTTATACCTACTGTCTAGTATGTATATTGATGATGAATTGTTGAGAATGATCCATGAGGGTTAAGTTTGAAGGTTTTTGAATAAGTCTAGTTTATCATGTAGTAGCTTGTGATCTTGACGTTGTGATGGATGTTATGTGACTCGATCATGGTGAATTGTCTTAGCTACTGCCTATATGTGTAATATGATGATAATTAAGTGTTATTTATCCAATCTGAATAGATAACAATTGAATTAGTAAAGATTGATTTAGGTCCTTCTAGCCTATAGACTCGATAGAGTAATGTATATGTTGTAATCAATATTCTAGGGTGAATGAAGCATGATTAGCTGTGATGTTCGATCTCTCTATCTACTGCCCTAAATGTATATTATTGATAAAATATAATTTATGGACAACACTAGGGAAATTGATTGATGATCTATAACTCTCTAATTTCTACTATATATGTGATGTATTGTATTAGATTGTAGTATGATTTTGTAACGACTTGTACATGATTTATTTTATTATTATGGTACTTTAGCTACTACCCTATACATCAATTTTTGATGAAAGAGTAGTAATGGTCAATGATGAGCAAACGCTAAAGGATCGGTAAGAATTGCTCTACTCTTCTACTTCTCTACTTCTCTATAGTATTGTTCATGAAGCCTTGTATGGCATTGTGTGGTATGGTCCACTTATTGTGGCGGTGTTTACTTTATTGTCATTATATATGTGTTTAATATGGCCTTGAAGGCAAATTGGTGAATATATGAGTGTGTGGTTATGATGATCACACTATGTGAAGCCTATGCCTACTTTCCTATTCTAGTTGTGATCTAGGTTGTATGGATGTTGTATAAGCATGTATCTATCTAAGTTAAGATCATGTATAGCTGCTTACATTAATTAAGTGTTAAAAGTATTGATGATCCCTACCCATGTACCCCTATATAAATGTGTTAATAGCTAATGTTAGGAGTCTTAAAGTGTAATATGAAGTTAGCTTGCCTCCTATGCTAAATTGTATTGTGTGGTCTATGCTTGAAAGTGTAATGTGGTCTTAAAAGGGTGGATGCCTCAATATGTTGTTGATAGCCATTATGTGATCATGTTGACCAATGTACACACACACTCACACATTATGCATGCTTACAATGTAGTAAAGGTTCATAGTGTCTAATGAAAGGTTGATCTCATATTCACTAAATGTCTACTACTATGCATGTAAGTAAATGTATGTGAAGTATGTTATGTACTCTATTAACTTGGATGACTTGATAGGTGTACTAGTATGGCCAAGGGTATGGGACCTTGTCTATGCATTGCACATGTGTTCCTTGATAGGATAGTTCCTAGCTTTGGTTTCTATGAACATGAAATGAATATATGGACATGCCATGAATATGTCTTATATGCTATGATGTTAAGTATATGGTATGATGAAATATGAATATGCATAGTGTCTTAAAGTGTTGATATGAAAGGATTGATCATACATTTACACCTATAGACTTATGAATTGATATATGAACGTGTGTGACATTTATGTGTTATGTCAAAGGTTTGCTCACATGCAAGTACACACACACATGTATGGAGATCTAGTCAATAGAGGGGCCTTGAAAGGTGTGCTCATGTGTACCCTAAAATTAGATAAGTGCTTGAATATGCTATAAGCATATAAGGAATCAATATCCTAAGACTATGTTTTGTGAAGTAAAGTAATAAACGCTTTTAATAAAAAGGGAACTTGGCTTAGCACCGAGTTAAATGACAATGAGAGGTTTGGCTTCCCATGAGGAAAATTCACCATTGGTGTCTCATAGAGTGTTGACTTCCCTAGGAGGAATATTCACCATTGGGTTCCCATAAGGTTTGACTTCCCATAGAGGAATATTAACCTATGGTTCCACATGAGGTGGTGGCTTCCCTTTGAGGAAGGTTCACCCATGTTTTCTCATGAGATGAGGCTCCCATGCCAATGGGCATGTAGAGGGTCATGTATATCTCTTAGTTCTATAAACTATGCTTTCCACATAGGATCTAGCAAGTGAATTCACTTAGTACGCTAGGAGGTATGTTAATGTTCTACCTTCGCTAAGTGAGAACACCTTCCTTTGGTGTAAGACTCTACAACACACAATTTCCATGTTTAGCACCCATGGTCTTAGTGTCGGTTAAGGCTTAGCTTCCCTAATGTAAAATGGAGAATGGAAGTAAATGACTAAGGACCCTAACTCGGATAACCTAAGAGAAGATACTTAGGATAGGTGGAAGTAATGAACCCACCTAGACATTGCAGAAGTAGCTATCTATGGGATTTCTAGGAAGGTTTTCTAATTAATGTGCATATGCTTATGGTTCTCTTAAATGAAATAATGTTAAGTGTCTACATGATGTAATGATTTGCATGATATGGAATTCTAATTTAAAGTGTGTGCCTTGTTTATGAAATGGTCCTATGAATGCATGAGTTGAGTTAAAATGTTGTATGTATGGTTTCCTTGTGGTCTTAAGGTGAAGCTTGAGCATGATTAGTGTTATGGGATATTCTTCATGCATTGAACCAAGCATCACTAGAAGGATTACTTGGGAAAGTTAAGAAGTTTGAATGAAAGAAGTTCACTGTAAAAGTAAAGTAGTTCACTGTAATGTGTGAGAAGCTTACTCTAAAATGCTCTAATATGTGGCTTAAATTTTATATGTGATTTTATATGATGTTTGGACTTTGAATATTTCTATATGAAGTATTTGAATGATATAAATGCTAGTGTATCAAGTTTTTATAAAGAATTCACAAAAAGGCATCCGGTATGGTTTTCAAGTAAAATGTCCCTTGAAATGCATGTTTTTGCATGGTTGCCATACTTAGTGCGTTATTGTACTAACTCCATTCTTCTATACTTTTTACATAAAGTGTAGGTTATGGATGCGTAAAGTATGTCTATATGATTGAGAAGCTTGATATGTGATTCCCATGTTCAAGGAAAGGAATCCTTAAGTCCAAGGATGTCCTAATGTTTAGCTTACTGTAAAGTCAATTTATTATTGTACTTATGTATTATGTTTAAAGGACCGCGTCCCTAATGTAATCTAATGATGTTGTGTTTAGGATGGCAAATAGACTTAAGTTCTAAATATGTACTTATGATATTTTCTATATATATGAAGTGATGTTTCTAGCATATGATGTGCTATGAAAAGTTTTAAATTTTCCGCGAATTTACCTATGACAATGCAATGAATGATAACTATGGGATTGAATAAGACTTCCAATAGGTCAAGTACTCCATGTTACTTCCAGGGGTGCTCCCCGGATGTGACAAGAAATCCTTATGCATATTCAAGAAGGCCATACCAATCAATAAGATATATTCATTAAGTCAAAAGCATGTACATCACAAGACCAACAATCCTAAGTTTAGTCAAGCCAACATGCATATCACATAATTTAACACTTAAGTCAAGACAACCCTATCATGAAGTTATAGGAGCAACAAGCATAGATAAGAGTTCATTTCAACATAATCAAAGCAAGACAATTACCCATGAACCCTCATTAAGTCAACAAGTGCAATGACCAAGCAAAGCCCCATAACCTTACTCAATCAAGTAACCCAACAAGAACCATGACTAATATTCAACTTCACATAGCATATAATTAAAGAGTATATATCATACTTTAGCCATAGAGACCAAATACATGTTCATAAGTGTAACCAACATCACATAATGTCATTTACATGTAATATCATCATATTATCATCATTTACATTTATAAGAATGTACATACATGAGAACAACCTCCTAAGGCTTCCGTCAAGGCCAACTAGTGCAAGGCGTAGGTAGAGTCCCATACCCCTACCTAGGCTAAGTCAAACCTCTTAAATCACCCTAGTTGGTTTGTACTTCATTAATTTATCTTAGTTAGGGAACACTTGCCTTAACCGACATAGACCACAAGAGCTAAGTGTGGAATCCGGTGTTGTAGAACCTTACACCAATGGAAGGTGGTCTACCTGCCAAAGTAAAACCAAACATAAATATATCTTTCTAGGTGGATCCATTAGCTAGTCTTCCTATCGGGCAACATAGTTTAAGGAACTAAGAGATAGGTATTTACTCTCTACATTCCACTTGGAAATTGGAGTCTCCTCTCATGAGAATCCATAGGGTGAGTATCCCTCATAGGGGAGTCAACACCTCATGTGGAAATATAGGGTGAATCTTCCTCTATGGAAATTCAACACCTCCCATTGTCAAGTTCACTCGGTGCTAAGCTAAGTCGGTTTTAAAATGTCTTTAATGTATTTATTAATCATCATTGCTTAATGTAGGTCATAGGGTCTATCCCTTAGATAATCATCATCATCATAGCTCAATAAGAATTGTATGAGTATAGTCCTTTCATTACAATTCATATAGGTGAGGTTATCATATTAACACATTCACATCATGATAAGACACATTGGTAAGTTATCACCATCCTTATATAATTTACATCTTAGCCAACACCTCACAAACCATAGTCAAGACATTTCAATTCAACATCATACCAACCCTATCAATCCTAATACAAGATATACTTCAATGTAACATCATATCTTAGTCTCAAGTAACCACAATTGAAGTAAAGAATAGGGATCACAAGACTTACCAAGTCTCCTTCATAGTCCATCACAAAGGTCTTACCATAAACCCTTAACTCAATTTAATAAGGGTGTAATATCATCACACAACAATAACCAACATGATAACAAGACCAATTGAATCACTACATCACAATTCATCACTAGTTCATAGCTTAAGATAAGAGACTTAGGTCAAATTCATAACATGTTTCCTAACCTAGATCAATTACTCAAGAACTAGTATGATAGGACTATAATTCATCTAAATCTATTCATAATTGATACAATAACATCATGGAATAGTAAGTCAACCAATAACCAAGTCAATTGAACCAACACTACACAATTCAACTCAATATCATATCCTAGGGTTAATCTTCTACAAACTAGACCATTCCATCAAGAAATAACATAATTGAGTTATAATATATGATAATATATTAATAATACCCAAACAAACCATAAACAATGTACTTCACAAGATCAATTTTGAGATTGGAAAAGACCCACTTGAATTTCATTCTTTTGAAATCAATTTGATGGAACCCTTGGGGGAAAGAAGTCCCAAAGGTGAAAGGAATCCCATACCTTAATGTTTGATGAACATTGATGGAGAAACCTTGGTGATTGAAGCCCTAGAACCCACCTTGACCTTGACTTCTATAGAGTTCTTCAACTTGAGAGAGAAAGAAGAGAGAAGGAAGAGAGTTTGGGTTTTGGAATTTATGAGATCTTAGGTTAGTATAATTAGGATAGGGTCTTTATATAGGTTGTTAATTAACTTAAGTGACCTACACTAACCCCTAATTAACCTCCTAACTAAGCCAACTAATTAAATGAATTAAATAAAACCGTGCAGCAAAATAGTGGCTCCACAGACGAGACCACGATCGAAGGATCGTGTGTCAATCGACGGGCACTGTTCCATCCGTACTTCACACTCATCGATAAGTTAAGAGACTTGTCAAAACAGGCCCTTGGCCAAATATTCTAAGTGTCCATAGACGCACAATCTATTGGACCACGAACCATGTGTGGGAAACCATCTGTGAATACTGCCTTAGGCAGCTTCTTGCCAAGTCGCAAGGGTCCTCCTCAAGGGACCTTGGTGTTCCTTGGGGAGTCGTGTCCGGACATTTCGACTATGAACTAACTCTAATACGTGTTAGACACTCTTCCACCAAAATTCGTAAATTTCCGACTCTTCAAACTTAGTCAAATAGGGTAAGACACACTAGCACCTCATTGAACTAGTTTCTGGTCTTCATAGACGTTCCTTGACGTTTTGATTTCCAAACCTCCTAAATGACTTATATACATTAAAATTGATATTAAAACAGTGTCTACACCTTTTGACACCTCTGTTAGGATCTAGTGCACCTCTTAGACTTTCGAAGTGTTACATTATCCCCCCCCTTATGAACATTCGTCCCTGAATGAGACTAAAATCTTTTGAAAGGAAGGAATAGACTCAAGACTAGCAGCTCAACCAATCAACATTAGATGACAACATGAGTTACAACATTAATCATGATATTTACACATAGCAATTCAAAACTTCAATTACCACTTATAAGGCTCAAAATCACATTATGAGGAATTTCCTTCTCACAACAACAACATGAGCTCAACATACCATATATGAGTCAATTATACAAAAGTTCAACTTACCAACATACTCCATATCATTTCATCAAGACTCACCATATCAAAATGCACCATATAACTCAAAACAAGAAGAATTGCAAATGTTCAAGTAAATATGCACAATTTCACTGTGAATTCACTGTAATGACACCAAATTTGCACATTTTTGCAAAACTTCTCCAAAAATCATAGCAACTTCAAATTTAGTTATTATATTCATTATTAGTAAGAACAACTAACTTTCACTACTAAAGAGATGAGGATAACGGGTCTTCATGTCGGCCTCGACCTCCCATGTTGCTCCCTCAACTTGGTGGTTTTTCCATAACACTTTTACGGAGGCCACCTCTTTGTTCCTCAACCTCTTCACTTGACGATCAAGGATATCAACCGTAACCTCCTCATAAGAGAGGTTATCCTTCACACCAAGACCCTCAATAGGAAGAATAGACTCGGGATCACCGATACACTTTTTAAGCATAGAAACATGGAAAGCTGGATGAACCGAAGCCAATTCACTAGGCAACTTTAACTCTTATGCCACCTTACCAACCCTTTGCAAGATTTCATAGGACCCACATAACGAGGACTCAACTTCCCTTTCTTGCCAAATCTAACCACCCCATTCATAGGCGAAATTTTTAAGTATAACTTATCACCCTCTTAAAACTCTAAATCTCTTCTCCTATGATCGGCATAAGACTTTTGCCGACTATAGGCTGTTTTCAACCGGTTCCTTATGATATGAATTTTCTCCAAAGTCTTATAAATAAAATCGGGACCAAGAAGCGAAGACTCACCAACTTCAAACCACCCAATCGGAGACCTACACCTCCTACCATACAAAGCTTTATAAGGAGCCATAGAGATGGATGAATGAAAACTATCATTATAAACAAACTCCATCAAAGGCAAGTGCTTATCCCAATTTCCCTTGAAATCAATTACACAAGCTCTAAGCATATCCTCAAGGATTTGAATAGTACGCTCAACTTGACCATCCGTTTGAGGATGAAAAGCGGTGCTTAACTTCACATTGGTACCCAACCCTTCTTGGAATGACCTCCAAAACCTAGATGTGAATTGTGCACCCCTATTCGATATGATGGATAACGGAATACCATGGCTACACACAATCACATCTATGAAGATCCTTGCATAATCCTCCGTCGAATAGGTAGACTTGATGGGAATAAAATGAGCGGATTTGGTCAACCGATCCACAACCACCCATATAAAGTCATATTGCTTTTGTGTCCGAGGCAAACCTACCACAAAATCCATATTGATATCTTCCCACTTCCAAGTAGGAACTTGGATTTCTTGAAGTAAATCACCCGGATTTTGGTGTTCGGCTTTCACTTGTTGGTAATTTTGACACTTAACAACTAATTCCGCTATGTCCTTTTTCAAACCTTCCCACCAAAACACTTCCCTAAGGTCATGGTACATCTTTGTCGAACCCGGATGAATGGAGTAACGGTACCCATGAGCTTCCTCAAGAATCCGGTTCTTCAAACTATCTACATTGGAAACACACAACCTTCTTTGATACCTCAAGACACCATCCCCCATAAGGAGAATGACTCATTAAGCTTGCCAAGAATAGATTCCTTAAACTCTATCAATGGTTGATCAAGGTGTTGTTTGGACTTCACCTCAACCACCAATGATGACTCGGAGTTATTATGGACCATAAAACCACTATTTGGAGAATCTTCCAGCCTAACACCCAATCTAGCCAACCTATGAACATCTTTTCACTAGGTCTTTTTTGGCTTCCTCTACATGAGACACACTACTCATGGTCATACGACTTAGAGCATCCACAACCACATTGGCCTTGCTGGGGTGATAGAGAACACTCATGTCGTAATCTTTCAACAATTCCAACCACCTTCTTTGTTGGAGATTCAACATCTTTTGAGTAAACACATATTGGAGACTCTTGTGGTCAGTATACATATCAACATGAACAACATTCAAGTAATGCCTCCATATTTTAAGGTAAAAACCACAACCGCTACTGAAGATCATGAGTTGGTAATTCTTCTCATGCCCTTAAGTTGTCTAGAAGCGTAGGCTACTACTTTCCTATGTTGCATAAGCACACACCCTAAACCCACTCGGGATGCATCACAATATACAACGAAACCCTTTGTACCCTCCGGTAAAGTCAACACGGAGCAGAAGTAAGTCTATCTTTCAAGATTTGAAAGCTTCTCTCACATGCCTCCGACCACTCAAATTTCTTACTATACCCAAGAATTTCCTAATGTCTGTTGGAGTCAATGGTCTAGGCCAATTTTTCACCGCCTCGGTTTTCCTTGGATCAACCTCAACTCCCTCACTAGAGATGATGTGACCAAGAAACACCACCGACCTCAAACCAAAACTCACATTTTCTATACTTGGCAAATAATTGGTACTCCTTAAGCACTTGTAACACCACCCTCAAATGGTCCATGTGTTCACCCTCATTTTCGAATATACCAAGATGTCGTCAATGAAGACAATGACAAATGAATCTAGGTAACCTCGAAACACCCTATTCATTAGGTCCATAAATGCCGCCGGACAATTAGTGAGACCAAAGGACATTACTAAGAACTCATAGTGACCATATCTAGTCCGAAATGCCATTTTTGTTATATCCTCACCTCTCATCCTAAGTTGGTGATACCCCGATCTCAAGTCAATCTTAGAAAAGTAGCTTGCACCTTGGAGTTGATCAAACAAGTCGTCAATCCGAGGGAGAGGATACTTGTTCTTGATAGTGACTTTATTGAGTTGGCGATAATCGATGCACATTCTAAGGGATCCATCCTTCTTCACAAACAAAACCAAAGCATCCCATGGAGAAATACTAGGTCTAATGAAGCCTTTATCTAGTAAATCTTTGAGTTGAGCCTTCAAATCTTTCAATTCGTCCGGAGTCATCTCATAAGGAGGAATTGATATGAGATTTGTATCCGGTAACAAGTCGATACCAAAATCAATTTCCCATTCGAGAGGAATACCGGGAAGATCATTAGGAAAGACCTCCGGAAATTCCGTCACTATGGGGATCGACTCAATGGGAGGAATTTCGGAGTCTAAATCTTTGACTCTTACTCTATGGTATAAGTACCCTTTAGAGATCATCCTACAAGTTTTCAAACAAGAAATGTACGACCTCTAGGAGTAGAAGTTCCCCCTTTCCACTCTAAAACAGGCTCATTTGGAAAGTTAAACTACATCACCCTCGTTCTACAATCTATAGAGGCAAAGCAAGCATTTAACCAATGCATACCCAATATGATATCAAAATCAAGCATATCAAGTTCTACTATTCAACATAACTAACTCTATTGGGCAACATTATATGAAAATTTCTATACACCATTTTTAGAACAACCGACTCACCCACCGGGGTAGACACCATAAAAGGTTCATTCAAAATATCGGGAAAAATGTCAAACTTTTTAGCTACTAGAGGAGTAACAAATGAGAAGTTAGCACCTGGATGAAGTAAAGCATGTACATCAATAGAAAAGACTTTAAACATAGCGGTCACCACATCTGGGGAAGTCTCTTGCTCACCTCTAGAGCGGAGAGAATAAAAGAGATTCTTCTTCGGAGCATCATTAGAACCACTTGCTTGAGCTTGACCACTACCCTTGTCTTGACCCTTCACATTAGGGCAATCCCTAACCTTGTGGCCACTCTTGCCACAACCAAAACAACTACCCGTTCCAACTAAGCATTCTCCTAAATGACCTTTTAAACACTTGGCACAAGTAGGCTTCTTGTTTGGAGAGCTAGTACCTCTTCATTTTTGAGGCTTAGGGTTAGACACCCTATAATCACGAGTCTTAGGGAACTTGGTAGGAACTTGATTAGAAAACCTCTTCTTAAACCTAGGCTTGTCTTGGATATCAAGCCTACCCTTTGAAGAACCACTTTCAAAAGCTATTGCCCTCTTGGAATCTCTACTCTTCCTCTTAGCCCTTGCATGTTCCACTTGTTGAGCCACTCTAGTCACAAAATGACTCATTTCATCCCTAGGATCGGAAACCAAAGAAGGAGCATATTTTGACAATTTAGTTCAAGGAGTATTCAAGCACACTCATACCTCTTTGGCGAAGGTTGATGAAATCCACCACTTTGGCTTCCCTCTTATCCCTAGGAAATAACCTATCAAGAAAAGCTTTCTTGAAGATCTCCCAAGTCACTAAGTCCACCCCTTAGAGGCCTATGGTCTCTCCAATGGACGTACCAAGTTTTGGCCACATCTTTGATTTGATAAGTGGCTAACTCGCCCTTCTCACTATTAGTCAACCCCATAGCATAAAGGATCTTGTAGATTTCATCAATGAACTCTTGGGGGTATTCTTCAACCTTGGACCCATAGAATGTAGGAGGATTCATTCTAGTGAAATCCCTCAAATGGGAGGCCATGGTACCAACATATTGATTTGTTCGGGGTACAACCTCCTGATTAGCTTGGGCCGTCATGGCTTGAGCTTGAGTAGTGGCGGCTTCTGCTTGAATAGTAATGGCTTGGGCCATGTGAAGAAAGGCAGCCCTTATGTCACCATCCCTCAAAGGAGGAGGATTGATCAGGGCTTGGTCATTATTAGCTTCTTCTTCAAGAGGAGGGACTTGATCAGCACGGGGAGGAGCTCCCGCATTGGCAATCTCTTCTTCTAGTGTTCATGCTACGTTCCTTCGAGTATTCATTTCCTATAATCACAATAAAAGGATTAGATGCTAAAAGCACGTAGAGTTAAACTCTAGAGGCACGATATTGGACTTCCAAGAAAGTGAGAGTTTCCTAAGCATCACATAGGTTACTATCCATAAGTTTGGCGCGCTTCACAATTATGAGCAAGAATGTACATACACGTGGTTGAGAGAGACATCGACTCAAAGATATTCAACCTCATGCTCTGATACCAAGTTTGTCACATACGGGGAGCACCCCCTAGACGTAACCGGCGTTGTCTTTCTCTTTGAGGATTAAGACTAGCCTCTTAGATTACATCATTACATTCATTGGTCAAAATACGGAAAAATTTAAAACTTTTGATTACTTCTACAATAAGGTTTACATAGACCTCTACATACACATAATATTTATAACGAGTATACATATGTCAAGACCCGAAAGCACCCTCTAGAATTTAGGGAGAACCCTCGGGTCATGACCAGGCGTACTTGACCCTGTGGGGTCTTGTACAAGCCCTATAACTATCATTCATTACATAAGACATGAAAGTAGTATGGAATTAAAACCTTTTCAAGACATTTAATATAAAAAGGAATCTTTTATAAATACTTAGAAAATCTCATCGTCACAAGCCAAACTTAAAGACACGACATAATATCTTAAGGACACAACCCCTTTTACATTTGAAAGAAAATACATAAGAAGAACTTGTACAAAACTAAAAGAATTAAGAACTATGCCCTCGAATATATGAGGACATACTTTGTCTTGAGAGAATCAAATCCCAAGCTTGAATTCTAAACTTCAATATTGCTTCCAAAACCTATACTTATAGAGTATAGAAAAGTATGGGGTTAGTCAAAACAATGTACTAAGTATGTCATATGCAAAAACATGCAAAAAGGGACATTTTAGTAAAAACACATTTTCATTCCAATTAAGTAAAACATTCAAGAATATAGAAGTAAAACAACATAAGAAGCATCATTTAACACTTAAAGAAGAATTTCCATAATTTTCTCAAAAAGGAGCATTTTACAGTAACCCCCAAAACTTACAGTGAACTCTTTTTAACATTTACAGTGAACTATCCCTATTCCAAAATAGTGAACTTCCAAGTCCAAGCAGAGAGGAAGTGAACTCATTTCCATAGGAGTTTCCCTAACTAAGGTTATCATAAGACTTACCAAGGTAATACATGAAGAAAATGCACATACACCTCCTTCAATACACACCAAAGTGATCCTCAAGACTACCCCTTTTCGGCTTACTCACCTCGGGAGAACAAGCCCCCACTCAATGACAAGACATTAGAAGAACACTCAAGAAACACACCAAGACTTCCCTTTCGGAATGCCTACTTAGTGCAATGAGTAGATGGCGTCCCATACCTCCACCTACCCTAAGTAGTACTCTCTTTTAGAAGGCTTGGCACCAAGACTCCTCTTTCGGAAGGTCTACTTAGGGTAATGGGTAGATAGCATCCCATTCCACTACCTACCCTAAGTAGTACGTTATTTTAGAAGACTTAGTTCATTCAATTCATATAAGGCTCACCAAGACTCTCTTTCGGAATGTCTACCTAGTGCAATGGATAAATAGTGTCCCATTTCACTACCTACCCTAAGTAGTTGTCACAACCGGGGAGCACCCCCTAGAAGTAACATGGCGTACTTGACATCTCGGAGGTCTTATACTAGCCCATAGTTATCATTCATCGCATTTTCATAGTAAATTTAGCGGAAAATTTAAAACTTTTCATAGCACATCATATGCTAGAAACTTTATCTCATATATAAATAAAACATAAGTCATAATACATAATTAGACCTTGAGTCTCTTTGCCATCCTAGACTCAACATCATAATAGTACCTTAGGGACACGACCCTTATAATATCATACATAAGTAATTAAGCACAATGGTTTGGTCATTAGTGCTAAAAAGATAAAGTTATTTCAAACAAAAATCAGATTTTTAGGTCATGATTTATATCAAGGAACTTATAAACCAATTTGTAGAGCCATTGAGTTTTCTGATAAATTTCCTGATGTTATCCTTGATAAAACTCAGTTGCAGAGGTTCTTAGGAAGCCTTAATTATGTTGCCGACTTTATTCCTAAAGTAAGGCAAATTTGTAAACCGCTCTTTGACAGGTTGAAAAAGAATCCGTCACCCTGGAGTGACGAACATACTAAAACAGTTGTTCTTCTTAAGACTATGGTTAAAAGCCTTCCTTGTCTAGGTATTTCTAACCCAGACTGTTTTATGATTGTTGAGACTGATGCATCTGACATAGGATTTGGCGGTATTCTTAAACAAAGAAAAACCCTAGATTCATCAGAACAATTAGTTCGTTATACCTCAGGAATCTGGAATTCCGCGCAAAAGAATTATAGTACGGTTAAGAAGGAAATTCTTTCTATAGTTCTTTGCATTTCTAAATTTGCAAGATGGCAAGCTTTATTATCTAGCTTCAATTTTCAAATCGAATTTATTAAAGGAGAAAATAATTCTTTACCAGATTTTCTAACCAAAGAATTTTTGCTTAGAGTAGATTGTAAATCTGCTAAAGACATTCTTCAAAAGGATGTTAAAAATCTTGTTTCCAAACAGATATTTGAAGATTGGCAATCTTAGCAACAATTCCCGGGGTTTTTAAAATTTGCTCAATTTTTTTTAATTTTAATATCTTCTTTAAGAAAACAAATCTGATTTATTTTAAAAGCAGTTTGTTTATGCAAAAATTTACTTTCTTCAAGAGAAAGTGTTTTGATAAAAGGAAATGAAATATCTTTTCCCAATTTTTTTGTTTTGATAGCATCAAAATCTGAAATATAAGGTTTTATATGAGTGATAAAAGGAATGCCAAGAATGATATCTTCATTAATATTTTTAGTAATGACAAAATCATTTGAAAGGCATATACGTCATTGCAGATATGAGCATTTGAAAGTTTATAATCAATACAGATACGCTCACCCGTCGCGCTGTATAGCTTAGTAGTTCCCTTCTGGAGGTACTTAGTAGGAATTAAACCTTCAACTATGCAATTTCTATCTGCACCACTATCTAACAAAGCAATTTTGTTAAGTACAAAATTATAATTAATAACTAATTTAATTAGTATGTGAGAACTCTGAGGTCTAATCTTAGTAATCATATTTACAACTACCTCAGCTTCATACCTGGGCGATGTAGAGTTGGACTGAGATTCTTCAGAACTACCTTCTTCATTATCTGAACGAGCTAGTTTTTTTCCTTTAGATGTCCCTTCAGATTCCTTTAGGAATTGTCTAGCGAGGGCATCTATCTCAATCTTATGAAGTCTAGACTTGACTTCTCTGATTTCTTCCTTTAGAAGATTAACTTCTGACCGAAGTTCATTGATAGAAGGTTCTTCTTTCTTGTTGTCAAACCTGTGAATAATTTGTTTCATGCTAAAAGGAGTTACACTTGTTGCAACTTCTTTCTCCTTTTGTTTGATCACAAGCTTTTGAAGCTCCAAAAGATATCTTCTTCGAGCATCTTCATCCTTGATGTGCTCGATAGTGGCGAATAAGATTTCTGCAGAATCTTCTGAGATAACTTTTATAGACTGGCTGTCACAAAGGCAAAAAGCTCCTTGGCAATTGCACTACGGACTACTATCATCTGAGTTTTGGGCAACATTGAGAAACTCTTCGTCCTCAGTTTCATTATCAGAAGAGGAATCAGATTCTGACTCTTCTTCTTCTAAGATAGAGAGGAACTGTTTCTTAGTTTCTTCATCCACTTCAAGAAGATTAATCTTCTTTTTCTTCCTTTTGTTTTGAGGACAATCAGGAGACTTATGCCCCTTTTTGCCACAAGTCCAACATTTATCTTCTTGAGAAGTGTCATGAGAAGTTTTCTTACTTCTTTTTCTTTTGGAATATCCTTTCCTTTTGGAGGATTTCTTGCGATGCGACGATTCTCCAGATCGCTCTTTCTTAGAAACCTTTCTTGCTGAAGGTGGTTTGAGACTTGGAAGTCCAAAGTCTTGACAGAAGCTGCCAAGCTCATTAGCTGAAAACTTCTGATCTTTTTTAAGCTGTTCCTTTAGCTTGAGATCAGTACAAAGCTCCATGGCTACAAAATTGATCAAACTGATAAGATCACCATAAGTGAGATGGGGATAAGGGATTTTACCTTCACACCGGTCTCTTATTTTTGATCTTACCTTTTCTGCAAAATGAGGAGGCAATCCACTTAGGAAACGTTCTTTCCAATAATCATTGTTGCAATCCTCTCTTAGCATGACTTTGTTTATAAACATATCTTTGTACCACCTGAAATCAGTTAATTTCTTACAGTAAAGATTGTTTAAAATTTCTAAACTTCTATCTTGAAAAAGACGTGGTTCTCCAACGAAATGTTTAGCAATGCTGTTGATGAGAGTAGCAGTTGCATCTTCAATGGCTTCTACAGCTGTAGAGGTCTGACCTCCTTCAGTCTTAACAACAGTCTTATTAGCTACTGCATCAAGAATGTCAGCTTTGTTTTGTTCTGTGAGATAATTATCCCACCAATTTCTAAGAGTTCCAGTAAAACCGGCAACTAACCTGTTAGCCGCTTGCTTGTCAGTGGAATTCTTCCATTTATAAGCTGTGAATGCATGCCCATCTCCTGGAGTTAATTGAAGATTTGGCCATCTGCCATTCCATCAATATTCCATTCTGTTATTCCCGTTCCATCTGCAACTCCTTGAGGATGCATATAGTTTTCTTCGAATTGAACATCGGGAAAAGAAGGTCTGTGATAAAAATTTTTGGAATAGGGAAGCCTATCCTTTAGCGCGCTAATTTTGCCGCCTTAAGAAATCTTGAGCTTCAGGAGCTGGTCATTAATCCTTTCTAGGATTTCTGGAGAGTTATTGAATTCATTTGAAGGTTTGGGAAAAGCTTCAGGAGAGAATTCATGGATTTTAAAAATAGGATTATTTTCTAGATTGAAACCATTTTTTGAAGAGCTAGGTTTGTTACCAATCTGGCTGGTTCCGCTATAATTATAACTGGAGTCTTCTATTTGTTTAGAAACAACATGAAGAACTGGGTTAGTATAATTATTCTGTTCGAATACCTTGTTGATATCTTCAACAGTCACAATGCTGGTGTCTTTTTGTTCTGATGGCTTCTTGAAAGGAGCTGCTTTCAGAACATCTTTCCTATAAGGAATACTTATACCTTCAAAAGAAGGAGTCATACTTTCGACAACCTTATCTCTGGTATGCCACTTGTTTATCAAAACCTGAAGTGATGAATTTGTTTCATCAATTTGGCCTGAACATTCAAACCACTTGAAGAATTCAATTTCCGTTTTGAATCTCTTCATATCTTTAAACCATTTGTCTCTGAATGAGACTCTCTGTTTTTCAGTGTATGTGTCCACATACCAAGCCTTTTTAAGAGCATGCTTTGGGCTATTCCACCATTTGCTGATTTTCCTTTTATCTGGAGTAAAATTCTCCGGAGATTTGATAACACCGACTGAGTCCTTTTATCTATGGAAAGAAGGCTTCATATCGCTAGGAGAAGGACTTCCTGAAAAAGAAGAAGATTCATAATAGACCTTAGGAATGGTCTTAGCAAAATCCACGCCATGGAATTTACTTTGTTCTAGGACTTCAGAGGTTTCATACAAGTCATCCTCTTCCCGGGTTTTTGAAGAAGAAGGTCTAGCCATAGACATTCTTCTACTTGAAGAAGCTTGGCTGAAAGAGTTGGATCTTAAAAACTTAAGGTTAATAGATCCATCCTCAAATTGGGTAACACTTTCTAGGGAAGACCTAGAAGGTTGAATAGGAAGAGGTTCGGTAATAGATTCAAACTTCCAATCATCAGTGGAAAGAATCTCATCCCACTTTAACAATCTAGGGACAAAGGTGGTGATATGCTCTTGGTTGGCTTCCATGAGCATGGTAACACCTTTGACACTAGAGTTAATAGCGTTTGGGGCTATAGTGGTGTCACATCCGGGTTTACCCACTTGACGTATCCAGCGTCGTCGTCCTCTTTGAGGACTAAGACAAGCCTCTTGACCTCGTCATAGCATTCATCGACTAAAAATGAGAAAGAATTTAAAACTTTTTATCTATAACTACTCGGAGGTTTACATAGACCTCTACATACACATAATCGTATTTATATCAAGTATACATAGACTTGTTCATATACGAAGATTACATAGTCTTCTACTTTTATTTCACCCATTTATATAGTAAAGAATAATAGTCATAAAAGTTGTCTCATCTCATAAACCATCTATCAAAGACAATAAATCTTGGGCATAGCCCTACATCAATACAAGAAGCCACATATAGGCTATAGACAACATCGTCTCAAACGAGTAATAGAGTCAATACATAATTATAGTAACTAAGTAACATAGGAGTAAGATGTCGGCAACGCCCTCAGGAGAATGAGGACCTACCACTTGGATGGTAAGAGATCCAAGTCTTCCTTTCCAGCAATTCGGAGCAAGTTCAACGACCCGAACCTAAAATATTTGGGAGAATGGGAATGAAATGGGGTTAGTACTCCACATGTACTAAGTATGGAACCATATATACATTTACCAATCAAATATACGTAGAAAAGGACATTTAAGAAAAATCATTATAAAACATGTTACGAGTGAAGCATAGCAAAGCAAAACATACTAACTATACCCTTCATAAAGTCACAAGTGCAATGATCAAGTAAATTCCCATAACTCTTACTTAATCAGGTAACCTATCAAGACTACAATTAGCAATTATCCTTACCTAGCATACTCTCCCATTTCATGAAAACATTCTTCTTCAACCAAAAGCAACAACCTTATACTCATAAGCATGTTATTCAATGTACAAAGTCATTTACATTATATCACTACTTTACATACATAATATTGACCTCTCAAAGCTCCTATCAAGGCAAACTAGTGCAAGACTTAAGTAGAGTCCCATACCCCTACCTAAGCTATAGCCAAACCCTTCAAGTTACTTCGATTGATCTATATCTTATTTATTAATTTTAGTTTAGGGAACACTTGCCTTAACCGACATAGACCACATGAGCTAATATGGAATCCGGTGTCATGAAACCTTATACCGATGGAAGGTGGTCTACCGGCCAAGGTAGAACCTAACGTAAACGTAGCTATCTAGGTGGATCCATTAGCTAGAATCCTATGGTGGCAACATAGTTGATGGAGCTTGGGGAAAAGAACCATGGACATATCGACTCTACACCCTATTTGGGTCATGAGGCTATCCACCCCGTGTGGACCGTAGTGAACCCTACCTTTCCTTATATAAGAAAGTGTCACTCCCTCACATACAAGCTCACTCGGTGCTAAGCTAGGTCCCTTTATTGAAAAGCCTTTACTCTTATCATAATCATAAATATACATACCTATATATATATATATATCATAGCTCAATAAGAATTGTATGAGAAATAATCCTTTCATTAACAATTCATACAGGTGAAGTTAGTCCTTACACATCTCATCACAATAGGGCACATCTTTACATAACAACTTCCCTATATCATGTACTTCTAGGCAGCCTCACAACCAACCTAAACATTTCAATTCGATCATCATACCAACCTATCACCTTAAACGAGGTATACTTCAATACAACATTATCACTTGATGACAACTAATCACAATTTGAAGTAAGGATTAGGATATTCAAGACTTACCAATACTTCTCCATAGTTCACCAATAAGGGCCTTACCATCAACCCATAAATCAACCCCAATTTGGGTCATCATACCAATGTAATTCAATAATCAACATAAGAACTAATTTAAGAGAAGCACTATACCACAATGCAATACTCAATCAAAGCCCATAGCATGATATCAAAGTCTATCTTCTTACCCTAGATTCAATAATCAAGAAATAGGCATGAAGAACTTCCATTCATTACAATATACTTATGATCAATGCAATAACAACCATTACAGATGATTTAAACAATAATTAGATCAATTACATCAATCCAACTCAAATTCATATCAATCCCAATACCTAGGGTTAAGGGTTAGGGTCATCTCCCACAATTTAGACCAAACTACATCAATTCATCATAATCAAGTTACAATACATGATAATCTATTCATTATAACCCAAAGAATACATAAACAACTCAATTAATATAATCAAATTTGAAATTGGATGAAACCCATACGAAACTCAACTTTTAGAAAATCTTTGAAGGAGCCCTTTGAGGGAAGAATCTCAAAGATGAATTAGATCCCATACCTTAAGGTTTGATGACGTTTTGATGGTGAATTTCGTGCTAAATCAGCCCCCAATGATCTCCCCAAGTTGTTCTCCAATGGAGTCTTCCAATAGAGAGAGAAAGTAGTGAGAAGGAAGAGAGTTTTGTTTTTGAGAATAATCATTAGGCTAATGAGGGTTGGGGTATTTATAGTGGGGGCTTAAGTCACTTAATTAGTCTTCCCTTAATCCCCTAATTACCCCTAAGACAACTTAAAAAAATAATTGAACTAAAGGTTGATTTCTGAAACATTACAGGCCAGCCACGACGACTCCCCGTCGACGGGCCGTCGTGGGCGTGACGGATTGGCCTCCCTCCATCCTGCACGTCCGTCACATTGGTCAGAGACTGTGCAGGCGAGGGTTTCTTCCCAGAAACTAAGGGTGGCACGACGGCGGCCTCGACGCCCCGTCATGGGATCCGTCGTGGCACACTGTCTCAAGGGTCCTCCTCGAGGGTCCTTGGTAGTCCTCGGGGAGTCGTACCCTGACTTTTCCAACATGAAACCATCCCGCACTATATGTTACACCTATTGTTACCAACCCTTACTAAATTCCGACTCTTTACTTGGTTAAACTAAAAGGACACTCTAGCCCTCTTATGAACCAACTTACCGGATGTTATGAACGTTTTGGTTCCAAAACACTTCAATGACTCCATATACGCCTAATTTGGCTAGGAACAATGGTTTAGACCTTAAGGAGCCTGTTTAAGTATTAACACATGACTTTGGGATTCCGAAATGTTACATTATCCCCCCCTTAGGAACATTCGTCCCCGAATGACACTAAACACTCTTTAAACGAGGGAATAGACTCAAGACTAGCAGCTCAACCAATTCACAATATTCAATCAGCATGAATCATATCATTTCAATAAAACACTTCAACACATCACTTTATCATACATAAGCTCAAAGTTTCCTCATGAGATACCTTCTACTCACAACACACATAAGCTCAATCATTTGATATACAAGTCACTTAGCACAAAGTTCATCTTATCAATATGCTTAATATAATATCCACGAGGATTCACTATATCACAATACACAACTTGACCCAAATATGCAAGGAACAAGAAAATTCAATTTAATTAAGGTCACCCTTCAGTGACTTCATTGTGAAGTCTCAAAAACTAGGATTTTTGAAGAAACTTCACCAAAACATCAAAAATACACAAAGTCTATTATATTTATATCATTAGAGAGAAAGACTAACCTTAACCATCAAAAAGATGAGGATAACGGGTTTTCATGTCGGCCTACGCCTCCCATGTTGCACCCTCAACTAGGTGGTTCTTCCATAACACTTTTACGGAAACCACCTCCTTGTTCCTCAACCTTTTCACTTGCCTATCAAGGATTTGAACCGGAACCTCCTCATAAGAGAGGTTATCCTTGACTCCAAGACCTTCAATAGGGAGAATTGACTCGGGATCCCCGACACACTTTTTCAACATAGAGACATAGAAAACCGGATGAACCGAAGCTAAATCGTTAGGTAGTTGTAAGCGATAGGAAACTTTACCAACTTTTTCCAAAACCTCATAGGGACCCACATAACGAGGGCTCAACTTCCCTTTCTTGCCAAATCTTACTACTCCCTTCATAGGTGAAATCTTCAAATACACCTTGTCACCCTCTTCAAACTCCAAATCCCTTCTTCTATTGTCGGCATAGGACTTTTGTCGACTATAGGCTGTTTGCAACCTATTTCTTATGATATGCACATTCTCCAATGTCTTATAAATCAAGTCGGGACCAAAGATCGATGATTCACCAACTTCAAACCATCCTATAGGAGACCTACACCTCCTACCATACAAGGCTTCATAGGGAGCCATGGAGATGGACGAATGAAAACTATTATTATACGCAAACTCCACCAACGGCAAATGCTTATCCCAACTTCCTTTAAAATCAATAATGCAAGCTCTAAGCATATCCTCAAGGGTTTGAATTGTGCGTTCCGCTTGACCATCCGTTTGAGGATGAAAGGCGGTACTCAATTTCACCTTAGTACCCAAACCTTTTTTAAAAGACTTCCAAAACCTAGAAGTGAATTGTGCACCCCAATCCGAAATGATGGATAACAGGATACCATGGCGACACACAATCTCATCTATGAAGATCTTCGCATAATCCTCCGTAGAATACGTAGATTTGACGGGAATAAAATGAGCGGACTTAGTCAATCTATCAACAATCACCCATATAGAATTATATGACTTTTGAGTCCGAGGCAATCCTACCACAAAGTCCATATTAATGTCTTCCCACTTCCAGGTAGGAATTTGGATCTCTTGTAGTAAGCCACCCGACTTTTGATGTTCCGCCTTCACTTGTTGGCAATTTGGACACTTAGCAAAAAATTCCGCTATGTCCTTCTTCAAGCCTTCCCACCAATATATTTCTTGAAGGTCATGATACATCTTAGTAGAACCCGGATGGATGGAATAGTGGGATCCATGGGCTTCATCAAGGATCCGATCCCTCAATCCATCAACATCAGGAACACAAAACCTCCCTTGGTACCTCAACACACCATCTCCTCCTAAGGAGAAGGACTCATTCATCTTGCCAAGAACAGATTCCTTCAACTCCATTAATAGTTGATCAAGGTGTTGTTTGGATGTCACCTCAACCACTAATGATGATTCAGAGCTATGATGAACCGTGACACCTCCATTTAGAGAATTCTCCAACCGAACTCCTAATCTGGCCAAATTATGAACATCCTTCACTAGATCTTTCTTGTCTCCATCTATATGAGACACACTACCCATAGTCATACGGCTTAGAGCATCCGCCACCACATTGGCCTTGCCGGGATGATATAGGACACTCATATCATAATCTTTCAACAATTCTAACCACCTTCTTTGTCGGAGATTCAACTCTTTTTGAGTAAACATATATTGAAGACTCTTATGATCGGTGAAAACATCTACATGAACACCATACAAGTAATGTCTCCATATTTTCAAAGCGAACACCACGGCCGCTAACTCAAGGTCATGGGTAGGGTAATTTTTCTCATGCACCTTAAGTTGCCGTGAAGCATAGGCAATCACCTTCCCATTTTGCATAAGCACACACCCCAAACCTATGCGGGATGCATCACAATAAACCACGAACCCTTAGAACCTTCCGGTAAGGTTAACACCGGAGCGGAAGTAAGCCTGTCTTTCAATAATTGGAAACTCTTCTCGCAGGCCTCCGACCACTCAAACTTTTTACCCTTTTGAGTTAATGAAGTCAATGGAGATGCAATGGATGAAAAACCTTCTACAAACCTTCGATAATAGCCCGCTAGACCCAAGAAACTCCTAATGTCAGTTGGGGTCAAGGGTCTAGGCCAGTTTCTTACCGCATCAGTTTTCCTTGGGTCTACCTCAACTCCCTCACTAGAGATGATGTGCCCAAGAAACGCTACCGACCTCAACCAAAACTCACACTTGCTATACTTGGCGAACAATTTATGCTCTTTAAGGGTTTGCAATACCACCCTTAGATGACCCATGTGATCAACCTCATTCTTCGAATACACCAAGATATCATCGATAAATACAATAACGAATGCATCAAGGTAACTTCGAAACACCCTATTCATTAGGTCCATAAACGCCGCCGGAGCATTTGTGAGACCAAAGGACATAACCACGAACTCATAATGCCCGTACCGAGTCGAAAGGCCGTCTTTGGAACATCTTCATTTCTCACCCTAAGCTGGTGATACCCTGACCTCAAGTCAATTTTGGAGAAGTAACTCGCTCCTTGGAGTTGATCAAATAAATCATCAATCCGAGGAAGAGGATACTTGTTCTTGACAGTAACCTTGTTGAGTTC